>JAUPMG010077556.1:0-12956 GCA_031762675.1 Pachysandra terminalis | reverse complement strand
GAGTTGTTTATTTTTGAGCTACAGTCTCCAAGTGGGAGATTGTTGAGTTTGTGGAGCTTGAGCTGGATATTTATTTTAGGTGCCCCTGTCATTGCGGGCGGTGCGAACCGCGGGTCGCCCCTCGACCCAGATCCATTTTCTAATTTTGACTTGTCAAGCCCTATTAGAAATAGGCAGTGTTCACTCTCGACATTAGGGTTTTCATAAGGTTTCTCTCGTGTAAAGCTTCAAGGATTATAGTGGATTTCTAGTCCTAATTTTGACTTGTCAAGTCCCGTTTGGGAATTTTCTTTTTGTCTTTTAAAATCGTATCTAGCGATACGCTCGATAAATTCAATTTATCGAGCGTATCGACACCGTATCGCACGATACGGTCAATAAATTGACCATATCGCGCGATACGGTACATTTTTTTATGTTTCGTATTTTACAAGTGTATCGTGCCGATACACTCGATACATGATACGATACGATATTTTAAACTATGCCTGAGACATGTCACGACATCGAGGGAAAAAAAATATACGTTTTCATAATTTTATAGGGTTTGTTTTTTACAAAAATATAGTTTTTCCCTCGTATCGCGACATGTTGTGACTTCCCATGGATTTCGTGTCACTGGATCAAAAATTACCGATATGTCGTCGACATTGTAAACCTTGTCTGGTATCACCCAAGGGGTGATGGTTAGTGTCTCACATCAAAATGATATGCATGTGCTATGATATTCACGTGTTTTGGACATCAAAGGAAGGATATGTGAAATGTTGTGGTCCTTGCAAGTGATTGTTGTGTCATCTAATCAATTGGGGGGTTTATATTGTGCCATCCTTTGGATGGTGGGTTTAGTCATATTCAATGATTGTATGTCCTGACCCAGACACAACATTGGAATCACTAATTAATATGATATGACCAAACTGAACTCTAAGTGATAAAGTAGACTTTACCGTGAGCCTTTGGCCAATAAGCTAGGCCTATTAGCTAGCTATCACAAGGAGTTGGCACCAAGTGTTCGTGCCTTATCTATACGTAACCCGAGCACCTACATTGTGTCCCCATACCTTCTAAGTTGGGTTTGGTTAATTGCATGATTTAATCTTTTTTATCGGAACATGTTTGAACTTTACTCTCTTCCACTTACTTCTGTCAGTTACCTTTTAAAAGCATGTGCGTTTTACCGTGCCTTCAAGGCTATGGTTGATTACTTATTGGGATGAAAACCTATTATTTTTTTCTTTATATGTGTTGTCCTGGTACGTGCGTATACAGCTTCAGAGTTGGGTGCTGAGGTGCGGTTTAGAGGGTTGCTGGAGAGGAAGCTGATGGAGCGTGACTATAAAGAGGAACTGGGTGAGATAGGTGATCTTGTCAGCTTACTGTAACCCGACGTATCGTGGATGGAGAGTAGTGTTTTTATGTTTAAAGTAGCTTTAGGATCTGGTTTTGTTTTTAATTAATTGGTAGTCTGAGATGGAATTTTTGTACTTTTTCATTTGGATGACTATTAATATTTGGAATACTGTATGAGAATTATTTTAGCCATGTAATTAGCATTTTAGATAGATGTGAAATTTTATCTGCTTACTTATATTTGTTGATTTCCGTTGCATAGTTACTCTGATGTTTCCTACAAGATTCAATGGTTTGCTAAGATGAACCATTACTTTAGGTTCGCCCACGAATGTCGTGAAACGGGACTTGGCCATATAAGTCCACGTGTCACAGGTAGTGACACTCCATCCAGATCCTTTTTGGTCTTTCTCTCACCCTGTTAAACCCTTCAATATGCACCTCCTTAATCATAACATTCACCTCCTAGGTCTTAGCTTTACATGCTGAAATCATATTAAATTACTTACTTTTATCATTCTTCTATTTAAGCAAATCTAAGTACTCTCGGAGATGTTCATTCCTTAACTTATATTTCCTAGTCTTCCCAAACATCCATCTCAATATCCCCATCTCATTAACGCAATCTATAAATAAGTTGCTTCTTTGTTATCCAATATTCTTGTCCATATATCATAATAGGACTAACAACCAACCTATAGAAATTTTTTACTTTTAGCATGACTGAAACACATCGATCACGTAACACTCTCTAGAAGAGGCTCTTCACTTATGCATCCAGCTACAATCTATATACGAATCCTCATCAATATGCCCCTCCTTAAAGTTAATTGATCCAAAGAATCTCTCAGCTCAATCCTTAACATAGGTTCAATTCTTTTATCATTTGTATTAAATTTACATTCCAAGACTCAGTTTAACTTAAATTACTTAGAACATTTTGATACCAAGGTACCCTTCATAAATCTAGTTTTGCATTTACTGCTCTTGTTTGGTTGACCAAAACCACATCATCTGCAAATAACAAACACCAAGCAACTTCCTCTTGAATATGACCTATCAAATTAAAGCAACAAGATAACGACTCACAGCTAACCCTTAACAACGACATACATACCTATGATACTGGGATTAGACAAGTTTAACACCTAGACATCCACCCTCACCAGAGTCCATGTAAAATAGGTCACCCAAAAAATCATATCGATCCTGTAACATCTAACCTTCACAAGGTCTTCCTCCTCATTGTTGGAGAGTCTCCAATATGAGACATCCAATATTAAACTTTCAATGCAAACAAGTTTTATCAAATAATTATAATATATCAATCAAAAAAACAATTCCCCCTAAAAGCAGACACAGCAGACAAGATCCCCCCCATGCACGGTATCTTCCATCTGCTTTCCATTGAGCCACAATACCACAAAAAACAATTTTTAACAATTGTTTCAAAGTGATTAAACCAAGCTATTAAAAGAAGATTTTAGACCCAACATGTGGCAAATTGATTAAACCAATCTGCACAGTGAAGTTCCGGTTCCGAATATGTTACCTACTATGCTGGTTGGGTCTTTCTAACATAGTGCATGCTACTTGTCCAAAGTAAAAATCAAAATTCAGACTTGCAATAACACGTACTTTTAGTGAAAATCAAAATTCAGACTTGCAATAAAAAGTACTTGAGCTAACAAAAGGTAAGGAAAATAATAGCAAGTAAAACAAATATAGAAACAAAACTGAGCTTAGCGATTCCAATATATGATTTCCATTATGTTAACTATGTACCAAGATACAAATAAATTTTTTCCACGGTAAACTATTAAACTTTTAGAAGAAAATGGTAGATTACCGAAACTATGGAACCAGGCACAATAGAAGAACCAACCATAGCAGACTCAGAAAGCCAAATCCTACAGCCTTTTGATCTGGACTCAACATCGGTGATCCGGCCGATAAAAGCAGATTTAGAGATCAAAGAAGGGAATTTGATGGAAGCTTCTTCAAGAGAGCGCGAGAGAACCTGTTCGCCAAATTCTGATTCCAGAGGAGTTGAAGTTGATGATGATGAGGTCAAAGAGATGCAGAATGACCCGGATACAAGAGGTTTGAAGGTATCTTTGTATGCTTCTTTGACTTTGAAGGCATCTCTCCCTTAAATCCAACAGTTATTCCCGTCTTTTATCAACTATGAAGAAATGAAATGACCTGCAGAAGGCATTGCTATATTAAAAAAAATTAATAAAAATAAATAAAAGATTCCTCATACCTCATCTACTTCTTGCATTGTTATCTGACCATATGTTGTTTAATGAGGGTAAAACTGCTTTCTAGTTCAAGCAACAGTAAGTCAGTGACCTTGTTGGCACTAGACTGAGCTACGATAGGGAACCCTCTTTGCCCACTTACCTGCTTCACTAATGAAGAGAAAATAACTAATCCGACCCAGAGTTAATTTAACTAGAAAAATTTACCAATGGCAAACGGAAATGTGCATGCATTACATAGGGACGAAACAAAAAAGATGTCTACTGTAACTTCAGTCTATAACAGCTAATGATAAAATTGACTGAAAACATTCCAAATAGATATGTATCCCTCAAAGGGGGAGGGGGCAGTAGAAGCATATAGCATGCAGTAAACATGCTAAAATTTCTGATGAACATGAGACCCCACCATTCTTAATGAACCTTCCATCCAACTCAATCAACATACCATAAGGCATAGAAGCCCAAACTGTTCAGAAAAATTTCCCTTTTGTCCTTTTCGAAATTTTTTACGACTTCTTAAAATTTATAGTTTCAAAAAGTAATAGCCAGAGAAATCGCCAAATTTTATTAACCATGCCGCTCAGAATTAAGAAAAAATAAAATTCTGAATAAGAATCGAACATTTAATGAAATAAGTAATGACTTTGATCATTTCTCAGAAGGTCTCCTTGTAGCAATCCTTATTTAACATTATCCTTTATATTTTTCAGCCAAGATTCCGGTTTCTTTTGACGCCAAATTTATCAAGATCATGGAACCAATCACTTAAAGAACCATAATGTATTTCTAAATCCTTTACTTTCAAGTGACTGTTGATAAAGAACTCAATAAGCTGTAGAATATAATTTATAAACAATCTACACAAAAGATCTAAAAAGAAACTACAGCGAAACGAAAAGAAAAAGCATTCTACTTTCAAATTGAATATAAGATAAATGGCCAAACCTCCATAAACCGTCAGTCACCCTTTTAGCACAGTTCAGCCTCAATCCACACCAAGTTATTGAAAAAAATAAAGAGAGAAAAAATCCTCATCAACGATCAAACATGCTCGATTTCAAGATTTTGCCAAAGTAAGGGTCATGAAATGATGAAATCCCACAAGGAGGCAAGTTTAAGAACAAAATTCTGTTTCCTCAAACTTCCGTAAATGAGTTAGATACATGGTTTCCGGGATCGCGATTCCGGCCGGTCCGGACAGTGACCGGACCATAGCGGTCAGGTTCCAACCCGCGATACAAAGGCTTGTACCGCTGAGTTATGGACCGGCAGTCCGGCGACCGGTCCCGTCGGTCCGGACCGGGATTGGACCATAGCGGTCCGGTTCCAATCCGTGATATAAAGGATTGTATCACTGGGTTATGGACCGACGGTCCGGCGATGGGTCCCATTGGTCCGGCAACAGCCTAAATTTTTTTAATTTTTTGCTTTCTGTACCGGATCCTGACCGGCCGGTACCAATCCGGGCCGTCGGTCCGGACAGGAACCGGACAAGATCAGTCCGGTCTCCGGTTCCGATTTGTTAAACCTGGGTTAGATAACTAATGTTATTTAAGAAAACCACTATTCTGATGCTAAACATTTTATAGCTGAAATCTGAGCAAGGACATTAGTGATAGAAAAAAAAAAAAAAGAATGATCAAACTTAAGCAAATTAGGAAAATAGGGACATTAATGATTAAGATTAGAATGATCAAACTTAAGCAAATTAGGAAAAGAGGGACATTAATGATAAAGATTAGAACGATCAAATTTTTTATAATAATAAAAAAAAAAAAAAAAAAAAAAGAGAGAAGTGCGATGTTTGAATTGCAGTTCTCTTACCCTCAGGATCTTTATATTAGAGCTGCTCGTACCTCAGAAATCCTGCTGTCCTTATCCAAGAATATTATGACTTTGTATAGACAACAACCTAATTTGTTCATAAAAATAACACACTATTTGAACTGCTAATATGGCGGTAAAGTTAAATCCATTTAGGTTAGGCATTTGATTAAAACATCAAAAATCTTTGGGTACTAAAACGTTGCATTGCTTGTAGTCAAAATAAAAGAAGATCTAACAAAACTGAAATTAGGGGGTGTAATGGGGGTTGCTGGATTTTAGGTTAGGTTTTGTAAACCTTGGGATTGGTAGGTTTAGGAAATCAGGGAGCAATCTTCTATTGGGTTTGGGATTTTGATTACCTTAGGTTTTGGATTTTGGGTTGGATTTTATCCACCTTGGGTTGATTATGTAGCATTTTTTAATTATTAATAAGCATCATCTCTATCCTTGGGTTTGAGGGGTTTTTTTAGCTCCATCTTTTTGCTCTTTCTACATAGGGTGGTCTTTGGGTTACCTTGTACATTTTGTTATAAGTTTATCTTTCATTTCTATAGTAATACATACTCGTGATATTTGCAAATAGCAACAAAAAATGCCTCGCTCCAAATTTTGGTTTGAATGAAGAAAAAAACAAAAGAGTGAGAAACAAAATACAATAGTTACCAGTTCCTGACTGGACTCTCTCTCTCTCTCTCTCTCTCTCTCTCTCTAGCTCTCTCTCTCTCTCATTTTCTCACTGTTCTTCTATATGCATACGAGCTAGTAGCTACTTTTTTCTTAGGCTGCGTTTGGTTAGCGTCAAACTGTGTCAAAGGAAAAAGAAAGTGAAAAGAAAAAAAAAGTAATGTGAAAAGAAAGTGAGAATAAGTTTCTTGTTACTGTTTGGTTGTTGCAGAAAAATTGAATGAAAATAATGAAAATCTTGCATAACGTGTTTGGTTAGCAAAAAAGCCATAAGAATCTTGAGCACAATTTTCTTTTATACCCTTCTAACATAAATCATGTTTATGTTATGTTAAATATTTATTTAGCATATTAAGCCTACAAAATATTATTATAATATAATAATAATTATATTATTATAATATAATAATATAGTATAATATAATATATTATATTATATTGATTAAATAATGGTAAGGGAAGGGTAAAATTAGAAAAGAAAGATTTTCTTTTTCGTTTCTCACAAAGTAAAGTGGGAAAACAATAGTGGACAATTTTTGCCAAAACTTTTCTTAAGAAAATGGTGGAGCCCACCATATTTTCCTTTTCCCACCAACCAAACGGTTAAAGAAAAGGAAAATGGTGGGTCCACCACTTTTCTTTTCTTTTCCCATAAAAATGACACAAAGCAAACGTAGCCTTAAAGATTTTAGGGATTCTGTAACTTCACTTTCTTTCTCTATTCTATTCCTCTTTGAGATTAGAGACAGAAAGTAAAGTTAGAGAATCCCTAAAATCTATAAGAGAAAAGTAGCTACTGGCTCGTATGCATATAGAAGAACAGTGAGAAAATGAGAAAGAGATAGAGAGAGAGAGAGGTATCTGAATCTGGAGAGAAGGCGAATAAGAGTCTATTTTGCCGGGAGAGTCTATTTGCCGGAGAAGAGAAACGCATTCCAAACGGATCAGACTGATAAATCTAAACTGAAACTCAAAGAGGATAGAACCCCTCTCCGTTTTGATCGTAGTGTAAAATGGAATAGTTTTAGAATAATAAGAGGTCTAGTTTGGATAAAACACATCTTGGAAAAGGCATACAGTATATGCTTGTTAAAAACAATTTTAATTATTCAAAAGTAACCTTTAATATAATATTTAATATGATAAAGTATTCAATATGCCATAAGGATAATAATGTCTTTTAGTTTATTTGAGATAGTTATGTTTTTTAAAATAACTGTTCTCACTTTATTATAATTATAAACAAAATAATAAATTACTTAATATGATTAGAGATAATAGTGTCTTTTGATTAACAACTAGGAGGCGACAGTTAAACCGATTATTACCTTAGAAGATACCCCCAATGTACAGAAAATCTCTCCTTATCCCACTCTTAGCTAATCTGTTAGCATGACCATTTGCCCTTCTAGAAAAATAGCTGAAGAACAATTGCAAATCCTTAGAAAGGAATCCCGCTAGACTTGCAAACCAAAAATGTCCCTATCTCCAAGCAGTCAAAGAAGAAGACGACATCCAATCAATCACAACCTTAAAATCCTCTTGGACTTCCAAAGACGAATGAGAAAGACGACATCTAATCAATCACAACTTTAGAATCCTCCTCCACTTCCAAAGCCGAATAAACCCATGTTTTTAGCTTCCTTTAGCCCCGTAAACAACGTCATAACTTGCTCCGCATGAATCGAGTCCCCATCCCCTAGGAGCCCAGAGTAGGCATGAAGGCCATGGTTTTAAGGATCGGCCAAGACCAGTCTGATCCGAAGCCACGATACAACTATTGTATCAAGTGGCTTTGGATCAGACCGTTCCAACCGATACCGATACGGATCGGCCAATCCGGCCCGATCCACTCATTGGATCGGAACGATCCAACCAATTCAATTTTTTTTTTCAATGACGATCCAAAAGTTGGAACGGACCAGGATCGGGATCGACCTGGACCGGTCCGATCCAGGATCCCGAAAAGTGCATAATCATCACTGATGATAAAATGATTGGATTGGCAACACGAATTCTGCCCTGCCATACAAATCCAACATGTGAGTGATACTAATTTATTTATACCTATTGTGACAGGTATCTCACACGTGGGAGCTTACTTAGAGAACCTCACTTCACAACCTTTACATCCAGTCAACCCTAGCTCACATACAATTTTTAGTTCCAAAGATATTTATCTCGAGGAATAAAGGGCTCATCTAAAACTAACATCTTTCTTTGCATAAACCTTATATTAACATTAAAGTTGGATGGTCATTGACACATGGCAAAACCAAATACACATATACTATTGGGGCTTATATAGGTTGAAATATTGCACACATAGCTAATCCAGAGAATCCCCTTTGGCAAATTGAGGGTTTGAATCAGCCAGACCGTTCTTTCATGTGGAAAAAATGGCCCTATCACAACAACCAATGAATGTTATTGCAACATTGCATATGTATGTATTTTGTGTCTATATATATATATATATATATATATATATATATATATATATATATTGTAAAATAAAATTCTCAATGAAATTTGTATGGTTGCTAAAACTGAAAAGTACTTTTCCAAAAGAATCTCATTTTTAGTCAAAATCCCTCTAACTTTTACCCTCAAAACCAAAAGAAACAATAAAAAGTAAAGTGCTCTTTTACTTTACGTTCCATCATTTTCCAACTAATCAAACATATTCTTAGGTTTGTTGTAAGGATCCAAAAAAAATTCTGAAATTTATATAAGGGTATTTTGATTATTTGACCAAGAGCAAGGATAAATCAGTAAAAGTCACGTAGAAGGGAGTGGGACATTGCATGAGTAAATCCCATAATTTATTTTGAGTTGTGGAACCTTAAGAAATTAATTGAATCAGCAAATGAGTCAACCACCCGGTTATGAGTCAGACCCAAATGTAACCCATAAGGACCCAACCAAACCGGCCCTAAGTTCATTAAGTGAGTATAAACACTCCTTATAAGCTTGAGAACTCTAAATGTGCTGAGAAATCAAAAGGGAGGCAGCCCTAGAGCATGGGAGGAAGAAGGAATCAGAAAATCGAGGGGGGAAACGTGAGCACCAGAAAATCAAAAGGGGATTTGTAGTTTCATCAAAATACAAGGTGAGTGGACTTTCAATTCCGATCAATTGGAGCACTAACCGGTGGGTTTCGATCGCAAAAACGATGGTTGCTGCCTGTGATTGGTCGATCAACCGGAGAGGTTGGTCGGTCGACCAGCAAGGGTCCGATCGATCAATGTACTGACCGATCGCATAAATGTAGGTTTTTGCCTGTGGTTACACAATCGACCGGAGAGGTTGGTCGGTTGACCGGGCATTGGAAATTTGTATTATTTGTCTTCTGTGTTCTGTTTCTCAGCACTGGTCCTCAGGATAGTCCAGCGTTTCAGACTGCAATCTATTTACCTGAATATCATTTAAGTAATGTTCATGTATATTTATTCTCCATTTACTTCAGATATTACATGTAAATAAGGATATACCCCTCATTTGGATTCAACAAAAATACTCTCAAACCCTAATTCTGAATGAGTAAAAAGTCAATTCTCCAATATTATAACAAAAATCTAGTTTTCGGGAATTTTGTCTAAACCAAGATTTTTTAGTAAGGACATTTTAGCCAACTTTTGAGGCCCGTGATTTTTGTACTATCTAGTTATATCATAATTTGATTAGATACCCAAAATTCAGTAGGAAAGGTATTATGTCCTATACTTTAAAAATGTTTTAGTGAAAAGTCAACGTTTTCAGATTTGGTCAAATTTGGGGAAAGTTCTGTGACCTAGTTTAGGTATAAATATTACCTTGAAACACGTGTAAAACCTTTAAGGTAAGATGTATAACTTAATGAGATTGAATGGGGAGAGGTTATGTGAATGGTAAGGTTGGATATTCCCCACTTGTTAGGAAATGTGAAGTAACCTAGGTAATGACACTACTGAGTGTTAATGTGTAAATGAATGACACAAATGATTGTCTTGGAGGTAAATGAATACGAGGAAGATGTGTTGGATGTTGTTAGTAAATAATACAGATTGGTTGTATGAAAGATCGATCATGTATTGATATGAGGTGTAAACTGACCCCAGTTTAATGTATAAGTGATATGTTAAGTAATGTGAGGAAAGAATAGAGGTTAATTGTGAAGAAAGCTGAATGCTCAAGTAGTGTATGAATTGATCATAGTAGGATATGAAATGGTCTTAAATGAATGTGAATATCAATCTTGATGGAATGTGAATAAATGATAGATGGATTTATGAATTAATCCTAGATGGATTTGTGAGTAAATGCTTGATGGATATGTGAATTGTCCTTAGATGATAATATGAACTGATCCTAAATGGATGAAGAGACTAATTCCAATTGAATGTGTGATTGAATATATATTAATGGGATGGATATGAAATCTAATTTTGGTTGGATGAATAAGTTCACCCTAAATGGCTGTATGAATTAAATTAGTTGATGTGCATGCTGATATATATGATTGTATACATGTATATGTTGTAGATGTATTGCAAGGTAAATATGATCTTGGCTATGTTGAATCATTAGAGTAATGATGTGAATGTCTATACCATTAAAATAGACTAAATGAGAAATGAAATGATGTTTATGCTTAGTAATTAATACGCATAAGATATAGTAATGAGAGGAAAAGGCATAATGATGTAGTCCTTGAATGGGAATGATTATGATTGTTTACATATGCAAAATATGTGGAAAATGAGAAATTTATATATGATTCCAAGACATGCTGTAACATGGAAGTGCAAATCCATGACGTATGATGATATGAATAGATGTGGTTGTTTTTGTAATGGTATGTTTTCTATTTACTACATTTAGTTAAATTTAAGTAAATTGGCATACCATTGCATTGCATAATGACGATACGGTCTAGTTGACCGGAACAGATTCAAACTCTAGAATGAGTTTTGAAAAATGTTTAATGATATTAAATGTGCCGGAAAGGCAAGTATATGAATGAGGACTTGAGAAGATGCTCAGTATGTAGATATCTATTGAGTGCAGTGAACTGCGGCTACTCCACAAGGTGACCCAGGATAGCTCTTGATCAAAAATAAAAGTGGGACAAGAGCACCCATGGCTTGAAAATCCCTAAAACTGCGATGTACACGTAGAATCTACCGAGTGTCTTGTAGCTAGAAATGGCCCATGTGATCCAATAAGGAGCATGGTGGGATCAATGTTTTAAAATGCGTGCGAGGCGTATGTCACGAGGCATGGCGTTAACAAAACACCACGACGCGCTTTAAAATAGCACAAGGCGCTCTCAGGGAGTATGCCTCGAGGCGTGGCGTTAACAATATGTAGATATCTATTGAATGATTCCTTTATTTAAAGATGATTGCAATAAACCCCCCAAAAGGTCACGTGATAAAATCTCAGTAACTTATATATTTATATATTTTACTGAAGGAGATCGTGCCTTCTTAGGATTGCGGGATAAGAATGGATACGTTTTGGATATACATGTTCGTGCATGTCAAACATTTCATTGATCCGTAATTTCTTGGATCCCAAGGCAACCCATTAAAGAGCAGGTTCACCAATTTCCTTCTGGAAGTTTCTTTTGCGAATTGATTGTGTAAACAATTGAATGTGCTGCTTGGAAGGTTTTCTCTATAAATAACAGAGCATACCCTCGAATCACGCAAGTTTGACAAGTTCAAGATTATCCAAAACTTGCTAGATCCAAACCTTGATCAACGTATGTGATAACCCATTGATGCTTGAAAGAGACTGGAAGTGATAACTTATCATCTGACTTGTGCATTCTTATTGGCATACGTGAGACCTCGAATTCCCCTCTCTCCTATTCTCTTTGACTTATTTACAGGTTATATTTGAAATTCGTAGATTAAAAACTTGAAATATTTAATAGCTTTTTTCATATAAATGAATTTGATGCAAAAAGAGTAATTTGTATGTGTTCGCATTAGGATAATATGATTCATTGAACTAAGCTTGAGCCAAAACCCAGTTTCATCTACGATGTGCCAAGCTTGGTCTCAACTCGGTGGGGCACTAGTCATGTCCAGTTTTTCCATCAGTTTGGCTTTCTTGAGTAATGTATCCATCCCAGTTCCATCTACGATTTTTGCCAGAGAATTTAGGTGGGTCAAATACAGCTGGCAAGGGTGTTACCCTGTTCGTCGGGGATGCTTGACGAATCCGGTTCTATCTGTTAGATCTCACGTATGTGTTGGCATTATTGGCAAGATTTGTTTTGGTCAAAAACCCACTTTCTAATTAATTCAATTCATGTGTATCTTGGCATAATTGGAAAGATTGGTTTTTGTTAATTTACTCACATGCTAATTATCTCCACTCTTGTCCATATCCAATTTGTTTCTAAAATCAGATTGAGAAAGTACTAACATCTTGAGTACGATTTCATTCTAATATGGTTTTTATATCCTAGGAAATAATATCTCAAAAGAATAGTCTACAAACAGTTGTAAATATTCTATTGAGATTGCATACCGTTACAGTCACAAGGACTGCGTGGTTCGTGTGGACCAGCTGGCTTGTTGAAGAGAAGTTTCCAAATCTTAGAAGATCCCTCAAGCAAACAGAAGGTGGCAAATTGCGCAGATCACAACGGTCGATGCTTGAAGGGAATCCTCTGTAGAATAAAAGATCTTGCATATACAAATCAGTTATTCAGTTGAAGTGAATATTCTGGGAATATTAAGAATTAAGCAACTAATCAACCGGTCAAGATTTAGTAGTATATTGTTGCTAATTAATAGCATAGGTTGATTATCTTTAAGGAAATATTCT
>JAUPMG010077536.1:0-12956 GCA_031762675.1 Pachysandra terminalis | reverse complement strand
GGGGGGGGAGGTTATACAGATTTGTTGTTATAACCTTACTAATAAATGGAATGTTAAAGATTATACATTTAATTAAACCATCGCATTACATATTGAACTCCCTCAACTCAAATTGGTTTCAAATCATTGAACTCTCTTCTTCGGTGTTATACACATACACGCAATATAATGTTTGTATGTATGCAAACGAGGGAATTCTGCTGCCTATTAAAATGTTAAGTTACAGCATTTTCAGTCCTTATTTTCTCCTAAATGTAAGTTCAAAAAAGATTGGGGATGAGCTATTCACCTCATAGAAACAGATCAGCTATGAAACCCTGCACACGGAACATGATGCACAGTTAACCAAATTGCCACATGTGACCCACTGACCCCCAGGGTTATTTAATGTATTTTTGGTGATACAAGCGAATGCATTTTAATAACAGTAATACATGTGAAATTTGTAACCTTCATCAAAAAAAAAAAAAGTAATACATGTGAAATGACATAAAATAGAACTAAAAGGATGCCCCAGTGCACACATGATCAATACTCAAAAATTTATAAGCATGAGACGCAGTACTGCCGCAATACAGCCATAACTCTTTGCAAGACACATGCCTTTTAAACCCTTCCCCTGAGGCCTAGATTTCAATTTCAGGCACATAACTCAAGCTGGAAATCAGGCTTTCAATACAGACAGATGCCATGCATTTATTATCCACAGATAAGGAAAAGTTAGTTTCCTGATCATTCAGAAACTTCCTAAGTTTCTAGCCCTATATTTAAAGGACCACGTATTTACCTCACATCTCAATCTGGCAATCGCCCTCAAATATTCAGAAATTAGAAGCTAAATTCCAAATTATAAAGCAAATTAAATCTTTCACCAGAATGTATTAACCTCCAGTTACCTTTTATGTTAAACTTGGTTTTTTCTTAGTTTAAACACACATACATGATGGTAAGACCCACTATTTGATGAATTCTATTTAAAGGATCTTCAATGAAACAAATTAAAGCGCACACACATACCTGATGGGAAGATGTACTCATCTAGCCTACTGCATCCTAGTAGATAAGGAAATGTGCCAAATGACCTCAAAAGAGAAATGCATTGGATAGATCATAATGATGATTTCCGGTATATCAGATCTCCATGCTAGGGATATTGAGCAGTAAAACCATACCCCTTACATATGCACTACCATAGATGTTGAATCACTTAAGGGTCTGTGTGCATATGCAATTGCATATGCCATCTGTCTGGTTGCACAGAACTAAAGGGAAAAAATGAAAAGTACTTTAAAAATCATAAAAATAGAAAATAATCATAGGAAATTTGAAAAAAAAATCTGAGAAAAAATAATAATAATAATGCTTTAAAAAAATTAATGATTTTCATAAATAATCCAAAATTAGCAAACAAAAAACAAATAGTCACATATAGAAATTTGTTTTTACGTCTTTATCCTCCTAACATATGGTAATCTAAAAATAATTCTTGGTTTTTAGATATTATAATACCAGTTGGAGGTTTTATGGTCATTTATAAATATCCATATTTCAAAAATTCTATAAATATATATACATATGATGTTGTATACTAAATACCATTTACACGTTCAAGTCATTACCATGTATAAATATATATATATACATATGAGACCCATCAAATTTATAATATCTGATACTAATAAGATTTTTTTTTTTTTTTTTGATAATTAACATCATTTCATTAATCATCAAAGTGAAAAAAATTACAAGACTATACAAAGAATCACGAACGGTGATCCCAAAAGAAAAAGCAAAATAGAAAGCTAAAGCCAATACAAGATAACCCCAAGGGGTTGCTCCAATGGTCACTTGCAGCTGGTGCCTCATGAAGCATCAGGTTGGGGTTCAATTCTGCGGGGGGCCGTTTCACTTGGGCCCACTGGAAGTTTACTTGGTTGTTAACTTTAGGGCCCTGGGGATTAGTCGTGGTGCGCGCAAGCTGACCCGGACACCCCAGCTATCAAAAAAAGAAAAGCCAATACAAGATGATAGAAGAAGCTACCAGAAAAAAGAAACCAAAAAACTATGATCCAAGAACCCTCAGCTCCCCAATATCCACAAAGCTTCATAGAATTCTCACTAGGCATCCCTGCTACAAAGGTCTCACATGTTACCCCTTTTTTTCTGCCGAAGCATCTACCTCCTTATTTGCAGATCTGAGAACATGGGAATATGAGATCCAAAACCCTTGACTCAAGTATTTCGCTAACCTCACTAAATGCGCATAACGCCAAGGGTAGAAGGTCTTAAATTTCATTCACCAAAATGGCCCCAACGAAATGAAATGTAGAGGAAATTCGCTGAATTCCCCCTTTTTGTCAAAATTTCGGCAAAATATAGCAAAATTTCGGCGAAATATAGCAAAATTTCGCTGAAATATAGCAAAATTTGGGCGAAATATAGCGAAATATTTCTCCAACCTGGAGAAAGATTCTGCCAGGTCGGTGAAAAATCGTGAAATCTCGCTAGAAGAAAATCTAGCAAAATGTCTAGCGATATCGAAATTTAAAACCTTGTGGTAGATGGCATTAGAGGACATCCAGGAAATGACTAAATATGATCCCCATCTACCTGTATATAATCCAAATACAGTGAGCCCACCTCTTTCTATCTTAGAAAAAAAAATATAATGGTCCACATCCTTCTTTAGAGCACTAAACAATAGAAAAAAAAAAAGAGTTATACTATAATAAAGCAATCACTTTTTGTAATTTAATACCTTGTAGGATAAGAATTAGAAGTGCATTGAATTTTCCTATACAAAATTTGCCTAAATAAGTCTAAATTCCCTAAGAATATAAAAAGTTTCTAATATTCTAAAGTAATCTCAATATATATATATAAACTAAATAAAAAAATTATTTTATATTATTATAGGTAAAAGAAATTATCTAACAATAAAAATAAGTAGTACAAGAATTAAAAAGGAGTTTGACTCCCTTACGATAAGTATTAAATCCAACAACTATTTTAAATTATCAAAGGTATTAAATTTTATTTATTAGTTCAAAATATCATCCTACTTATAAAAGTCATTTTTTAAGGTTTTCATTTTATCACTTTTACTATTTATCCTCTATAAATGTAATCTTTCTAAAAAACTATTAATCTCTTAAGTTCTAAATAATGGTTTGGTTGTCTTTTTATTAAAACTTTTATTTTAAAATTCTTAACCCAATCACTTCTAGGGAACTTGTGGTTATCATCAGGCATTCTCTTAAGAATACACATGGATATAAAGTTTATAAAGATCATTTGTCACCTTCTTCAACCAGTTGCATTTCAATCAGCGCAATCAAATCTGACCATCTGAGGTCAAGACCATGGAATGTTGATATGGTTTCAGCTACTAGATGAACAGGAACCACAATATATGCTGTCTGTCTATATCCCAAATTTACTCAAAGAAACAATCTAATTCAGAACATTTATATGCTTGAATGGAAACCCATTTTATATAATAAATGAACAATAGAATTTGAAGTTACACTGACAAACCATGCTGCTTGGTCTGCCATTTTGAATTGGTGATGTCAACATAGAAGCAAAAAACGATTCTTTGAACACATCTTTTGACAGAACCTAATATGTTTGACAACTCTTAGTATCAGTATGTTGAAACATTTATTTATGGAGGATTATGAAGTAAATCATTTTAAGATGAAAATAAAAAATCTAATCTGAAATTCTTCGTTCACACCTTAGATCCTCCAATTAGAATCATCTGTTCCGTTGTAAACCTTAATCTTTTTTAAAATCGTTGTCTTCCAATGCAGATAATGTCAAGTTTTATGCATAATGTTAAGTTTGTTCAACAAAATTACTTTATTGATAATTTGAGTGTTTTCAAACATTATTAAGTGATTGTATATTTACTAAAAATCAATAAAAAGGAGGGAGAAAAGGGCTAAATAGGTATGCGTTAAGGACGGTTTGGATTCCAATTAACTTTCCTGAACCTGTCTATTAAACAACCGGATAAGGATTGAACAATAACGCATTAACACCCATAGCCTTCATACCTCCAATTTGCCTTTCACAACCAATTGAAGCTCTTGCATCTTCCATTCACCCTCTTCCATCCTGGGAATAATGTTGTCTGGGTGTCCTATTTGAATGTTTGCAGGTGAAGTCTGTGCTACACCTATCTCACTGCTTAGATCATGTTTCCCAGTAATACTCAAATGTTTTTTTTTTTTTTTCGATCAATATCCTTCTGGTTCATAGTATATTTTTCTCCTGTCCTTGAACATGAACTTCATGATCTTTTATTTGAATATTTTATGTTGAGATTATTATACTTGTTACATACTAACAAGTGGTTTTCTGCTTTAACCAAAAAAGAAAAAACAAGTGATTATTTTCATTTTTAGCAAGCAACAAAATCCTTCAAGACAATTTCACATACAATGCATGTGCACTATTACTAGTATGCATATAAATGATACAGAAAGGGATTACAAGAATTACCTGGTGTCAAGTAGCCAATGGTGCCTTCAAATGCTGATGATGAGGAAAGGCTGCTTTCATCCTGAAGATGTACGCCCGGCATCCGAGCTGTCCCAAAATCACTCACATGGGCCTCCCAATCTCCATCCAAAAGAATATTAGAAGGCTTCAAATCACAGTGAACAATTGGAAAATCATAATCTGAGTGCAAGTAAACTAACCCACTTGCAACAGAAACACAAACTTTCATCCTTTCAGATAATGTCCACCTAGAATGACTGGCTGCAGAACCATGTATGATGCTCTCTAAGCTCCCATTCTCCATGTACTCCAGAACCAAAGCCTTTAATTTTCCACTCTCCCAAGCATAACCAAGTACTTTTACCAGGTTCCTGTGCCTCAAATGGCTCAAGGTCTTAACTTCTCTATTGAAGCACTTATCAGACTCCACAGAAAACTGCTGCGAAATTCAATTTTTTTACAGCTACGACACGCCCATCTTCCAATCTTCCCTTGTAAACAGTGCTCAACCTGCTTGAACCAATCACATTTTCTTCACTGAAGAAACCAGTAGCAATATCGAAATCCTTTTGCTCAAACCTCATTAGTGTTGGTGCTAAACTGTATTCAGGTTCTGGATCCCCAATTTTTTCGGTCTCGTGCTTTCTGTTGTAGCGGTTACGGATAAATATTGCAAGGACCAAAAGTGCACATACAAGAACAGCTCCGAGCACTATGAGGATTAAAGCAGCCTTCTTTGAGAAGCGATGTGAAACAGACATGTATCTCTCATTGCTGCAGGACCTTAGAAATTTGGTTCCGCAGAGACCAGGGTTCCCAATCAAACTCGATGCACTAAGGTTTCTGAATATACCAGCTCTGGGAACAGGTCCTTCCAGCTCATTAAAGGAAACATTGAGATGTTTTAAAGTAGAAAGGTTCTTAAAACTCTCAGGGATCATGCCCTTGAACTTGTTCTGAGAAAGGTCAAGGGAGTTTAGATGCTTCAGAGTTGCTAAGCTTACAGGAAGCTCACCATCTAGCTTATTTCTAGAAAAGTTCGAGCTTGTTAGCAAATCCATCCCAGAGAAAATATCATCAGGAATGTGACCGGCTAATGTGTTTCCCGACAGGTCCAGCAGGAACAAATTTCTGCAGCCACCAAGTGTTTTGGGAATGCTTCCTGACAAATTATTGTTCGAGATTTCAATAGCCTGAACCATTTCCAACCTGCCAAGCTCATCTGGAACAATGCCCTCCAAGAAATTGTATGACAAGTTCAGATATATTTGGATGTTTTTCATTCCTGCTGTCACAGATCCAGGAATAGATCCTGTAAGATGATTGTGAGAAAGATCAAGGGTCATAAGTCGATCAAGATGCATCATGCTTCGAGGGATGGAACCATTAAGCTTATTTCCATGTAGGTCCAAGTATGACAGTGACTCAAGTTTTTCAAAAGCATCGGGAATGCGACCTGTGAATCTGTTCAACTGCAACTTGAGATAAGTGAGCCCTTTCAGCTCAAAACTTTGCTCAGGAAATGGACCTTCTAGAGCGTTCTCTGGAAGTGAAAGCCCTTGGAGGAGTGAAAGCTTTGATATCTCACGAGGAATCATACCAGAAAAACTATTCCCACCAAGTTCTAAGGATAACAATAAACTTAGATTGCCAATGTCCTGTGGAATTTGCCCGACCAAAGAATTTGAGTGAGCATGCAAAATCTGGAGAATAAAGAGTTTGCCAATTTCCGGTTTCAGTAGTCCACTGAAATTGTTTCCTGAGAAATCTAGGGTATAAAGCTTGGAGCAGTTGAAGAGGTCTTCTGGAATAGGCCCTGAAATTAGGTTTCTCCCACCAGATAAATACGTGAGATTCCGCAAATGCCCCAGACCCCCAGGAATTTGCCCTGTTATTCTGTTATAAGTCAAGGTTATGTCCCGAAGATGGGAACAATTGCTGATGGTGAAGAAGGTTGTTACTTAGGATCAGGACCTCCAACTTAGAAAGCGATCCAAGGTTTGACGGAATCTCACCACTGATGGAATTGAAGCTCAGGGACAAATACGACAAATTTTTCAAGTTCATCAATGACAAGGGAATCTCCCCATTTAAGTTATTTGAGTGCAGGGTCAGTAATGATCTCAGATACCCAAGTCCAGAAGGTATACTTCCTGTCAATGCATTCTCTGAAAGACCCAAATGAGTTAACGATTTCAATTGGGATAGGGAGGTTGGGATTGTGGAAGATAGCCTATTATCGTATAACCGCAACCTTTCTAAATGTAATAGTTGTCCTAGCTGAGAAGGAATCCTTCCTGTGAGTTGATTGCTGTATAGGTTCAGAAGCACAAGCTTCCTACAGCGACCTAGTTCAGGTGGGATCTGCCCAACTAGTAGATTTTCAAACAACATAAGACTTTGTAAATCCGACAGGTCTCCTATGTCAGAAGGTATTACCCCAGACAATTGGTTTTGACTAAGATCTAAAATCTGCAAAGCTCCCAACCTACCAATCGAATCTGGTATGGAACCCAACAAATTGTTTGTGTAAGCAACAAAAATGTGGAGATTAACCAACTTACCAATGTTAGATGGGATTGTACCAGTGAAATTATTTGAGATGAGACCAAGGGCCGACAAGGCGATACAGTTGCAAATGCTTTCAGGAATGCTTCCATTCAAAAAATTCTCCCCCAAATCCAACAGCTGCAGATTTCTCAGGCTTCCTAGTTCTGGTGGAATAGAACCGGATAGAGAATTTTTGTACAGAACCAACTCTGTTAACTGTGAGCAAAGCCCCAAATGAACAGGAATTGAGCCTGTAAATGCATTTGAAGTTAAATCAAGAACCTGGAGACTTGAAATGTTTCCGAGGAAAGGAGAGATCTCCCCTTCAAGTTGTTTCTCAGTCAGAGAAATCGAAATGACACGGTTAGAAAGTGGATCACATGCAATGCCAGACCAGTTGCAGTGTTGGTTTGAATCAATCCAATCTGCAAAAGCCTCAAATGGGTCATGTATGACTGATCTCTTGAATGCCTTCAAGGCCTCAATTTCGACTTCAAAGCTTGGCTCAACAGATTGAACACTAACCAAAACAACAGAAACTATGAATAACATCAATAAAGCATTCCAAGATACCATTGCGGCTACGCAATCAATCAAGCACAACTCAGAGGTTGAACCAGACGAATCTCTATAAACAGAAGTTCAATTAATGATAGTCAAAACATAACCAATTCGAAATCGAAGTCCACAAAAACGTCAAATAACAAAGAAACAAAAAAAAAAAAAAAAAACGACATTTTCCTCACTCTACTGCATCTTTCAGTTTGGTTTTGACTTCAAACTCAATCCATAAATGTCTATTTCCCAACTTCAAAACCTGAGTTTCGACTCCACGGCCGACCTATCATACTAGGATAGAAATTAGAAACATTAGAGAAGTCTTTTTTTCAACCTCATTAAACTCACTTCAAACCCTAGTTTTGATTCCTTAAAGTGGAATTTATGTCCCACAACAACAAGATGAATAACTTCAAGATCAGATCATCAAAAAAAAAAAAAAAAAAACCTAATTAAACTAAATTTAATTAAGTCTGATTGATTTACCTGTCGACGAGGAGAAGATGAATCCGGTCATCGATCAGTCTCCCTCTATGCAACTTGCAGAAAACGGCCAAATGACAGACAGACTTTGGAGTGTGACTGAGAGATTCAAGTGGGAAATGAACTGAAGCCATTCCATATTTCAACTTTAGCGCCAAACGTGGAGAGAAAAAAAGTGTCAAAGGGATGGAGAAATAACCCCATTTTGGATAGTGGGACCCACACTCGTGTTGTCATTGACTCACTGTCCGTTTATCGGTTCAAAGCTTGTTAAAAACTTTTTTGACTCGGGCTCACTTAGGCCTCGTTTGGATCCCTTCTGGATCAGGAACTCATTAAAGGAAATCATTCAAGGAACTCCTTTTGAAGGTTTTTTGATTGTGCTTGGTTAGCATGTTACAAAATGAGACCTATATCCTTTCAAAGGTGGTGGTGGTAAGGGTGGTGATGGTGGGGTGGTGGTGATGATGGTGTGGGGTGGTGAGGCGGTGGTGGTGATGATGGTGGTGGTTGTAATCGGGTGGCGGTGGTGGTAGTGGTGGTGGGGTAGTTGTGGTGGGGGGTGGTGGTGGTGGTAGTGGGATGGTGGTGGTGGTGGTGGTGGGTGTAGTGGGGGGTGGTGGGGATAATGCGGGGGGTGTGAAGGGGTGTTATTGGTATTTACAGGTTTGCCATCAAAATGCAAAACTCATTCCTAAAATCTAGAATCAGGTTCGGAGGTCATTTGTATTTTTTCAAAACTCATTTCAAGGCTTGCTAACCAAACATCCATATTTTTTTTGTGGGAACTCATTCCAAGGCTTAGACCAAGCCTCGAAATGAGTTTCGAAAATGGGAGCCAAACGACACCTTAACATTTTATTTTATGGGCTGAGACTCAGCTTGTTAAAATGCTTGATTTGATCCAGAGCTTGTCGAACTGTTGATTTTTTTTTTTTTTTTGAAGCTACTATTTTCTCATTGTGAAATCACGTTTGCAAGAATTAGTTTGAGGTTTTAATGAAATATGCCTTATTGTCTTATAATCCCCTTTAAATTTTTTAAAATACCTATTTTACCCATATTATCTTCACAAATAAAATATATCTTTTGGACTTATATGTCCCTTTAAAACGTCTAAAATATATATTTTACCTATGTCATCTTCACAAACAAAACTCATACTGGATATAGATTTGAATAGGTGTTTACTAAACATTTTTATATTTCACTAGGTTTTTACTGAACATCTTTTATTCTTCTAAAGCAGTTCTTATAAATCGCATCATAACAATCAATTTTAAAAGAATCGCTTTACCTTCCAAGAAGCAATGCAAACACCGCCCTAAGAACCTATTATATAAAATTAGCAAAATTATATTTAAATGAAAAATTAATAAAGTGACCAATTCTTCAAGCTCAGGCATAGCTTGCAACTCTAATGAATGTGCTCAAGCTCAGTTCATTTGAGCCAAATCCAAGACCGATCTAGTTTGACTCATTTACAACCTTAGTCAAACATGTCTAATGCTTGTTGGAAAAAATGAGTCACCGGTTTGGACTTATATAGGTCTTCCCAATTATAAGATAACACGTATCCTAATGTAAATTGTAAACCAGTTTTCCTTTTTGGGATAACTAGGGAAAATTAGAATGAGGTATGTACAAATTGCAGTGACCTCCCTTCACTTTATCGAAAACAACAGTTTGCCACTTGGTAGAAGACTTCCGTTAAGAGCTGTTACTGATCTAAGGTTTAAGATTTTGATCATCCAAAGACATAAGAGCTGTTGTTGATCTAAGATTTCAGATTCCTATCCAAATACAGATCTAGCTGTTAATTCCATCTTTTTCTTCTTTCTTTATGGTGAAACCAACCACTAAGAGATTTTACCCGTAGTGATTGAATGATCAAGTGGGCCTATTGAGCTTCATGGATTGTTCTGTTTTTACTGCTCATCATCTTCGACCCAATTCAAATCCCTATTCAGATGCTCATAAGGTCGAAGATTATCCACTTGAGCAAAAAGCGAACTTTGACGACGACGAAGAATTCAAAGCTTGGTACTCTCTCCATTCAAAACAACCCAACAACATTTGAAGAAACACCAACTATTACCGAGGAAGACGAGTGAGCTCAAAACCAAGTGTGATCTGGGAAGGCAACAACAAACTGGCTTGAGACAGCAACGACCATTCCATATCCAGCTTTGATTCTTAAACTTGCATAAATATACTTTTAATTTTAAAGTTTATGGAGTTAAAGAGGGATAGTTTAGTCTTTAATGTGGTTGAATCAGTAATTTCCGTTTAATTTTTAAACGGAGACTTAACAGAAAGAAGGGAGGTGAGTATAACTTCTCTTTAAACCTCAAGGGAGGTAATTGTTATTTTTTATAGGTGAAGGGAGGTAACTGTAATTGGCGCATAACTTGAGGAGATAACTGTAATTTACCCAAAAAAACTAACTTGACTTAAAAAAAATAAAACAGAAAATAAATAAACAAAAAGTCTTATTCAAATTGAGAATTGAAAACGATTGTTATTTGATATTAAAAATGGCTACACGTTTTTTTCTTTGTTCATAATATAAGATTAGGGCCCATCCAACCAAACTAGCCCACGGACTCTCTCTCTCTCTCTCTCTCTTTCTCTCTCTCTCCACAGGGGAAGCCCCCCGGACTCTCTCTCTCGACATGGGAATGACTTGGAACCGGAGCCCATTCTGCAACCGTGATTCCAAAGCAGATGCAGCAGAAGCTAACCCACTGAATCTTCTTAAATAAATACATGATGGAACTCTCTCTCTCTCTCCCGATATATATATATATATATATATATATATTATAAGTGGAAATCCTATGCGATGCAGGTGTCGAAGATTTACAATTATAACATGAAGGTCGTAACAATAAAATAATTGAGTATACTATACTAACAACTAATTAAAAAATGTCAGAAATGAAAAATACTTATATAATTTAGTCGAACTTTTATCTCAATCTTAAAAAAAAAATTCAATAAGTAATGGAATAAAGGTAAGATAATGATAAAAAAAAATTATTAAATAAGCAGTTTTTTTGAGAAATTATCAAACTAAAATGTCTAGTGTATCTATTTAGATAATTTAAATGAAGTTTTTAGATATAAAGATTTCTAAGAAGGGAATGCTTCCAAATCTTGATTGTTAAGTACATTGTTTTCCTGTAAAAAGAAATTTTGCGCTATTATCAATATATCATATCATATCATACTACTTTTAAAAGTTGAAAGAATTTTTTAAGGTTTTGAATAATTGAACTTTCATTTTATGGCTTTTACTTTTTTTATCTTTTATAACTATAAACTTTTAGAGACTGATTAATAACTATTTGAGTAATATGAGTTTAAGTAATGGTTTTATGGTCTTTTAATTACAACTTCTAGTTAAAAAAAAAGGTTTGATTTTTTAAATACCATTTTCTTGACAAAAATGCCCCTTATTATTTTTGTTATTAGCATAGGTTAACAACTAAACTCTTTTTAAAGATGAAAGGTTACATTAGGTATTAAACTTTGAGTGTAATTTATGTGGGACCTACTAATTAATACACACTATCTTAAAAGCTTAACAAATCTTTTATAAATTAATAATTTTTCAATTTAATTTAATTTTTTGAACGAGACCCTTGAACTTTCCAACTCTGAAATGCTAACTTTCCAACTCTAAATTGCTAACGGGAGACTTTCCAACTCTGAAATGCTAACCGATTCGGGAGACTTAACGTCTGTAACATTAATGTTGTGTGAAGTAATCTTTACTTCTCTTTCACTGTTTGTTCTATTATACATTTTGTGAGAAAAAAAGGGTAGAATTTTATTTAAAATCCAAAATTAATGTGTAAAAAGCTCAGCTAATTGAGAAGGTCGATCAGAGGACAGAAGTGATACCAATATTATCATTTTTGAAACCCTTGTTCTGGTTCAGCTCTTGCTCACACCACACTCGGCAAGGTATTTTCTTCTTTTGAATTTTTTTTCCCTGAGATGAGGATGGTGGAATATTAGTCTATGATGTGTTGTCCAAGTTTAAAGATAGTTCGAGTTTGCTAGATCTTTTTGGCTTCTCACTATGACTGTGTTCTCGATCTTGTATTAAAGAAAAAAGAAAAAAAGAATATAATTCTAGCCCTTTTTACTCCTGAAATTCATCCTTTTAAGTCTAATCTTCTCGATATAAATTTTCTAAATCGGATATATTTGTCTGCGTTCAACAAATCTCTTTTTTAGGTTTTCGTTCAGTGATTTTTGTTTGGATCTCCGTTGGTTCATCAGCAGAACGGATACGTCATGGGACGAAGATGGAGAACCTTTGATGGACCCTGACATGCCATCCAATATGGAGGAATCGTTTGATCCACTAGAGGTCGATGATGACTGGCGAAGAGAGCGATTACCGACTCCTATTTACGAGTCGAATTCTGGATCGAAAGCTAAGCAGAGAATGAGGCTTGTAAAGAAGAGTGCAAAAGAGAGTATCCTGAATTTTGATATTGAGAATGAAGCGTCGGATTTTGGAGAGATAATTCAGATGACGAACTATCGTCAATGGCGTGCACGAGGAAGGTATATATGGATGATGGTAGCGGGAAGACAGAAAAAATTTAAGTAATTCAAGAAAACCGGAAAAGACTCTAAATTTAGCTTGAATACGCTGAAAGTTTCAGTCTAGAAGGCGATCCAGAGATGAAAGAGATGTGGAATACGATTGCAGGAGCAAATTCGGAGGTAATTCATAATCATGAAATTTCTGTTGTCGATTTTTTTCCCCTTTCTTAATAATTTAGTAAAATTTGCATGAATCTTCCTTCTTCACGAGTCTTTTGTTTATAGAACTG
>JAUPMG010077525.1:0-12956 GCA_031762675.1 Pachysandra terminalis | reverse complement strand
ACTTGAATGGTGTTTGTGCTTGTACAGGTTTACTTGTAGGTTTAATAGACTTGAATTATAGTGTTTGTTCTTGTACAGGTTTATTTAGAGGTTCATAATCTTGTAGAAATAAGGAGATGCTTAAAAAAACCGCCAATCTATATATCATGTATTGTCGGCGGTTTAAATCGTCGACAAAGATAAACATAGGCCGGCGGTTTTATAACACCGCCGACAAAAACATCCCCTTTGTTGGCGGGTATCTTAAACCGCCACCTTAGAAATTGTTCTTTCGGCGGTTTATAACCGTCGGGCAATTGTAACATTGGCCGGCGGTTATATTAAACCAAGAGCCAAACAAGATCATTTGTCGGCGGTTAAATAAAACCGTCGTGTTAACCATCGAGAATACCTACCACGGCGGGGGAGTTCTCATCGGTTAAGTAAACCGCCGAGGTAGGGTTAGCCGGTGGCTACTTCATATATCTCGGTGGTTTTGAAACGCCGAAAAAAACCAGGTATTTTGTAGTGTCTCAAACATGACTTGTGAATAAGACAAAGAAAATAGGCAAGAGGAAGGGTTATTGAAATAACTGATAAGTCAGTTAGAATGCATATCTCAGAGCATGAAAACCTCAGAATTTGAGTGACTCAAATTCTATTACACGTATTGAGAAGTATACATGAATATGACTGACTCTCCCCTTTCTCTTTCAATGTCTTTACTCACTATTGTCTTCTAGCTTTTGAATTTTTCAGATCGCCTTTAATGGAGGATTTATTCTACTATTTATAGGGAAATTATCCATTAAATCAGGACAAGTGTCATCCAGTCGAGTGTCCAAAGAGGTGCTTTTAAGTATCCCCATGCATTAAAGCATATCCTAAATGCTACGTGTATTTCAACATGCCTAAGTTATTTCGAGAAAGTATGATGAGTCACCTCGAATATGTAAACGTGCTTTGTGATAGGTTGCTTTAGATCTAGAAGAACACGGATAAAATAACACTTGTTACATGCATAAAGATCTAAAAGTAACGTTTTCATCTCGCCGCCATTCTAGATAAGACAAAACCCCCTTTAGCTAAGTTATACAACAGATATTATAAGTAGCTAAGGTTTTATCACGTGCTGTTCATTTTGAGGAATCTATCTCAATCAACTTTGAACTAAAGGAGTTACTTAAATGCAATAATACTTTTCTGGACTTCGTTCATCTCGAGGGAACTCCCATTGGCGGCTATCTATCTTTCTTCGAAGGAGGCAAAAATAACTCTGTACATTTACAAGGTGACCAATATGTTCTTAAGGTACCCATATAGAGATCTTGAACTTAAGTTTTTCAGCAGGGAACTCGTTTTCATGACTATTAGGCCCTATAAAGAAGAGCTTATCTTGGAATCCTTCAAGGTTTATAGTTTGAAGCAACCAACCCGAGTGCCCTCAACTTAATGAAATCAGAAGTAAGTATGCTTCACTGTAAACTCCTTTAAAATAAAGTGAGAGACAGTCTATCAAAGTTCGTAGGAAACTATCTTCAGGAACTATTTCCTGAAGATGGTGCAAATTTGAATTTTGAAGCTCTTTCCACTGGGGATTTGCTTTAGAAGTCAAGGTATTTTATCGAAAATATTATTCGAAGTGAATTCCTAAGGATGAATAAGTGTGACGTTGAACTCTAATTCGAAGTTTTAATGCGTTTAAGAGTGCATTCGAGGGTGGTAAATCCATTTCTTTGTCCTTCAAAGGGGACAAAATCCTTAGTCTTTTTTAGAGTGACTAACCTTCGAGTTCACCATTTGGAGGTGGTCAACCTTCGAGTTGAACTTCTGTAGGAGGAAATATGCCTCATTCATAGTTCTCTTAAGATAAAATGTAAGAAGTGATCCATTGAATTCATGGATATGATCCGAGGGCGACTTCTGAGTTAAAAGGCATAAAATGTGCCCTCGAAGACTTCTCTTCGAGGGATTACCTTTGAAACATGAAATAAAGAAATAAAATCATTCGAAGTCACTTCTTGGGAATGAATAAGTGTGACTTCAAGGTTTTGTTTGAAGTTTCATATGTTTAAGCAGTCCATTAGGGGTAGTATAGCCATGTGTCTAATCTTCGAGAAGACTAATGTCCTATTTCATAAGGAATGTAAGTCCTCAGTCCTTCGATCATTTTGTCATGAACCAAACCAGAAATTCCCAATTATGAGATTTCTGATTTATTCGTAACCTTCACCCCATATTTCTATGGGAGTGAGTGGATAAAAATGGTCAAAACATAAGCGGAAGTTATAATATTGTTCTAGTGAGATATAAGTAACTAATAACACAACATTTAAATCCGATAAATTCTAAAGGAGGAAAAGGTCTAAAAGTCTAGACTAATGCTAACATTCTATTAGAGTGTTGTACCCAAAAAGGTTCTCTCTCATTGTGACCAAGCACAATGAACCGAAAGGTCCTCCTAGACCTCGATCTCCATAGTTGTTGCCTCGACTAACGAACGTGAAAGGTTTGCTAAAAAACGTGAGCTATAAATCCAATAAGTTAATAAATTCAAGAATGTATAAGGTTATCCTAGAGACTAAACATTTACAATATTCTCAGTCCAAGCAACAAAGAAAACATAACAAATGCAAGGTATGAGTAAAATTATTTATTATACGTGCTATGCACCTAAATACAGTAATCACCAAGGTGATCTAACAAACAGTCTAGTTTCCAATGCAAATTCATCTCTATCAGAGCGTCAATGAGGCATGTTTCCTCCTGATCCAGCCTCTATTCAGGGTGTCCCAGCAACCTGTAATCATCCCCCGGTCGTAACGGTCCAAGGAATACAGCTATTCTACATGTATAGTATAGTTTTAAGGGCTTTCAACCTAGGAGGCACAATCCCCCGACTTATTTTTGATTAGTGGTACATAGATCGAGACTTGCAGCCACTTGTGGTATCCCCCAAGAAAACACAACACTTGACTAATCTAGAGAGGTCTATCTCTCTATCATATCACATCCAAGCTTACTCCAACATGCGTATCCTTTGGTGATATCATGTTAGGCGATAGGAGAGTCTACTGGGGTAGCTAATCCCTTAACTCATCCTTGCCAGACTCCTCACTAGACGTGGGGTTCACATCACTCTCATTATTATTTAAATCACGAGACTCATCTGTGCGGTCTCGAAAATAGGGTATTTCTTTTAACCAAGCTACGGTCTCGAGTCAGTGCTGTGCAAGTGAAGAAGTGCACGCTAGCTAAGCAGTCAAATAGTAGTGTAAAGGATGTAATCACAACAATCCAAGTGTCAATCAAAATCTCACAGGAAATACAATTCATAATTTAAACAACACGAAGTGAAATCACTGAGAAACAATCGCATAGGGTTAACTAGGCATTCATGTTTAATGTGTCAGACGTACCATCAACTGTAAGTGCATTGACCATTCAAGGCCTAACATTCATACCTTGCCATCTCATGGAAACGGGTCCATGAGGAAGCACGTAAACAACAACATCATACATGAAAGAATTTGGTCGATTCAAAGTTACATGCATGGTGATATGCGATTTCTAAGGGGCATATTCCATGTGTTCCATGTTTCGTCATACAATACTACTCTAAACCAAGTTACAAGGGAGAGTTCCAATTCAATCATACCAGAATACATAATCCGTTAATCTAAATCACAAATCATGAAAATGTACACTTACTGTTCAAAATCACATTATAAGATTACAAAACTAGGTTCGCCGATGTGTTGGCGTACCGAAGCCAACCTCGACGACCAGCTCGGCGGACCGAACTGAGTTTCGGCGACAATTCCAAGGGACTAAGTTACGGCGACCTCTTCGGCACACCGAGTTCCATTTTGGCGAACCAAACTCGGCGACCTATCCAGTGAGTCGAATAGTCCGCCGACGGCCCAGAAAGTGTCTAGCGACCCGTTCGGTGCGCCGAACGTCGCGAACAACCCAAAATCAAGGGATATTCTCCCCAAATGGAAATACAACCAAAGAGGAACAATACTCATGCATATGTCACCCCAAAATCCAACAATAATCATCCTAGAAACATGCTACTCATCAAACATTTTAGATCAAGGTATTTAAACTAAACCATAAACATTCAAAGTCATGTACATTCAATCTAAAATTAATTTATCTAACCAAACCATTCTCTAACATGAAAATTACTACATTTCTACAACTAAACATTCAAACCATTCATTAACCATCAAAATCCATGCAAGAACTTGAAAAAATGGAAATTTGTAGAAATCTAAGAATAAACCTAGTTACATTCATGAATTTATCACTTACCTCATCAAATCAAGTAACATTCCAACATAAATCTAGAAAAAGCAAGCCTTTCTCTTCCACTTTCTCCAAGATCTCAAAACCTAGCAAACAAAACCAAAATGAGATCAAAGACATGAGATTCTCTCATTCTCTCTCATTCAAACCTACTACATGCCATGTGGCATAATCCAAGCCATTCAATGTCAACCACTCAAATCTAAGCCTTTAAATCATAACCACTTAAATCTAGACCATCCAAACACAACCACTTAAATCTGAACCATACACCCCATCCAACAATTTAAATTACAACAATGACATTAGCTCAAACATAAATGACAAACTACTATACACAACACAAGGACCAAATCATCACAAGCACTATCGCGTGGTCGGATCTAATCCGATTGGCGATCAAAATAAAAAGAAGAATCATCACAAGGTTTAAGACATAAACATACATAAGTCAAACGGTTAAAGCCGATAAAACATTTTGTTTCTTATTTAATTAATAAATTGGATTATCTGACCCATCTGCTTCTTAAGTTAAATCTTGCTGACGTGATCAGTTTTAGTGATTTAAGAAAATCTCTAGTGTCTTATGAAATTAATGATTTTAAGTTTTCTAACCCAAATAAATTAGTGAAATTAATTATTAATTCGTCAAAATACCAATTTACCCCAAGATCTTAAGTTAATATTTTAGGGAGTTTTAGGTTATTACAGTCTACCCTCCTTACAAGAATTTCGTCCTCAAAATTAATCGAAGTGATCTATTAAATTAGGTTTCTAATCTAATTGTTTAGTGTTATCTGTTTGAAAATAAAAACCTAAGCTAAAATTTTAAGTACGCACAATAAAACAAATCAAGATTTTCAAAATCAACACAAGAAATCGTTAAAGTAAAACACCGGCTACTACTCGTCTATATGCCGCAAAAAGGAAAGTAAGACATAAAACAAACATCTCATCCAAAAAGTTTAAAGTTCTTTAAGTGAATGGTTTTCAAAAAGGAAAATGTTTGAATCAACACATCGAAAGAAAACATCTAAGGGTATCTAAAGGAAATCATTTAGGTCATCTAAGAAAACTTCTCAGGAGACGAAGAAGGTGGAGGCATGATGGCTAAGGAGGGAATGGTATCGCTTGCCTTGCCACAGCCAGAAAGGTTCTGGAAAAACTGAAAAGTTCTAGGAAACTAAAATTTGAAATCAATATTATGGGTTTAAAATTCTAGTGATACGAAATGAAACAAAAGAGAAATCTATTAATAATACGAGTATTACGCAGAGGGAAAATATTTAGCCTACATACACTGAAATGAAAAGGCAGACACATACATTCAAAACAAATACCATGTGTAAAAGCAGAAAATAACAAACGGTTAAACTGAAAGATAAAGACTAGTAGTGATGTAAATACAATATATGATGGCATAAGTGATACGCAAGGTATAAAATGCAGTTGAGAAAAGGGCGTAGTAAAGTATCAGTATGAACAACTTATTTTCATCGACGAAGAGGGTGCAGTAAAAGGTTGATAGTATTTGTGTGTAGATACTTGTTATCTGTGTATTTGAAACAAGGAAACATACAAAATCACGTGTGTATATATATATATATATATATAAGAATACGTGGTGTGTGGTTACCGATGTTGTTGAGAGGATGTAAAGAAATCAACAATTTCAGTGAAAGGTTAACGGATGCATGTAAATAAAAAAAAAAGCGTTGAGTGAAATAGTAATAGCGACTGTGAAAACGCAAAGGAAATCAAAATAAAAAAGAGTAGTTCTAAGAGTTTCGAAGGCAAGAAAAGAATAGGATTAAATGCACGCGTTCAAATCTATGTACACGGTAGTAAAACAACACAAGTCTTATCAACATTAAACAAATATTACATAGAAGAATCACGTTGTACGATTATATTGAAAAAGGGAGGGGCCAATACAGGCTACCCAATAAACACACACATGACACGCAGAAAAATAAAGGTATACACTGCGAGACAAAACCCAAAAACATTGCGGAAAGGAAATACTACAACTAAAACTAATTAAACCATCTAAAGGTGTGCCCTTGGGAAGAGGAGATGGCCAAGAAAAGTAAAGATAAGAATCTAAAATCATAACATTCATTAGAATATAAGAAGGCACACATCACATCAAACCGCCCAATCAAGGATTTAAAGATTGATTAGATGAACACAGAGATTCATCAGAATATAGTCTCGGTCCGGATCTGGCACGAATAGTGTCTTCTCCAGACTTTGATCCACTTAGCAACTTTGTGTGATTATATAAAATGTTATATATATATAATAAATTGAAGTGATTAAATAATTTCATATTATTATCCTCTTTATTTATACATAATCTAATTCCTACCAAATTCTCAAATTTTTCAGTCTAATACATTTGCTACTACATTGACCTTAAAATTTGAAATTTTGTTAGTATTAGAGTTCTAAGTACTTTAAATAATTTCAATCAGCAAGTATAAGCCTTAGATCATCACATCCTTTCATAACGTGACAATCCAGTACATAACAGAGACTTCATCCTAGTAGTTTCTACCTTAGGACTCTCAGAAACAGTTGTACTTCCTGTCCCCAATTATCCATCCGGAGTCACTAGTTAGGACGCACAAACAACACACATCGCTCCTCACAATTTCACATCCTATAGATATCTAATTCCCTTAGCCCTTAAAAGTCCTAAACTTAGGGTCAACCTATCAGAACCCTAACCTGAATTCCTATGAACATCCTAACCTAGTTACTTAAGTCTTAGAAGAACTTAGGCTCTGATACCATTTTGTCATGAACCAAACCAGAAATTCCCAATTTATGAGATTTCTGATTTATTCGTAACCTTCACCCTATATTTCTACGAGAGTGGATAACAATGGTCAAAACATAAGCGGAAGTTATAATACTGTTCTAGTATGATATAAGTAACTAATAATACAACATCTAAATCCAATAAACTCTAAAAGAGGAAAGGTCTAAAAGTCTAGACTAATGCTAACATTCTATCAGAGTGTTGCACCCAACAAGGTTCTCTCTCATCGTGACCAAGCACAACGAACCGAAAGGTCCTCCTAGATCTCGATCTCCACAGCTGCCACCTAGACTAATGAACCTGAAAGGTTTGCAAGAGTGAGCTATAAAGCCAGTAAGTTAATAAATTCAGGAATGTATAAGGTTATCCTAGAGACTAAACATTTAGAATATTCTCAATCCAACCAACAAAGAAAACACAACAAATGCAATGTATGACGTAAATTGTTTATTATGCATGTTGTGCACCTAAATACAGTAATCACCAAGGTGATCTAACAAACAGTCTAGTATGCAATGCAAATGCATCTCTGTCAGAGTGTCAATGGGGCATGTTTCCTCCTGATCCAGCCTCTACTCGGGGTGTCCCAGCAACCAGAATTCGCCCCAAGGTGTTCCAACAACCTGAAATCATCCCCCCGTCGTAACAGTCCAAGGAATAGGGTTATTCTACATGTACAACGTAGTTTTAAGGGCTTTCAACCTAGGAGGCACAATCTCCCCACTTATTTTTTATCAGTGGTACGTAGAACGAGACTTGCATCCACTTGCGGTATCCCTCAGGAAAACACAACACTTGACTAATCTACAGAGGTCTATCTCTCTATGATATCACCCCCAAGCTTACACCAACGTGCGGATCCTTGGGTGATATCATCTTCGGCGATAGGAGAGTCTATTGGGGTAGCTAATCCCTCAACTCGTCCTTGCCAGACTCCTAACTAGACGTGGGGTTCACATCACTCTCATTATTATTTAAATCACGAGACTCATCCGTGTGGTCTCGGAAACAGGGTATTTCTCTTGACCAAACTATGGTCTCAAGTCACTGCTGTGTAAGTGAAGAAGTGCACTCTAGCTAAGCAGTCAGATAGTAGTGTATAGGGTGTAATCACACCAATCCAAAGTGTCAATCATAATCTCACATGAAATACAATTCATAATTCAAACAACACGAAGTGAAACCACTAAGAAGCAATTGCATATGATTAATTAGGCATTCACGTTTAATGTGTCAGACGTACCATCAACTGTAACTGTTTGACCATTCCAGGTCTAACATTCATACCTTGTCATCTCATGGAAACGGGTCCATGAGGAAGTACGTAAACAGTAACATCATACATGATAGAATTTCGTCGATTCAAAGTTACATGCATGGTGAATTGTGATTTCTAAGGGGCATATTTTATAAGTTCCATGTTTCGTCATACAATACTGATCTAAACCAAGTTACAAGGGAGAATTCCAATTCAATCATACGTGAATACAAAATCCACTAATCTCAATCACAAATCATGTAAATCTACAGTTACTGTTCAACATCACACTACAAGATTAAAAAGCTAGGTTTAGCGAGGTCTTCAACGCACCGAAGCCTGTCTCGGCGACCAGCTCGGCGGACCGAACTGAGTTTCGGCGACAATTCCAGGGGACTAAGTTTCATTGGCCTCTTTGACGCACCGAGGTCCATTTTTGCACGCCGAACCAAACTCAGCGAGTTGTCCAGGCTCGGCGAGTATAATAGTCCGCCGATGGCCCCAAAAGTGTTCAGCGACTCGTTCGGCGCACTGAGAAGGCCGCCGAATGTCACGAACAGCCCAAAATCAAGGGGGTTTGCTCTACTCATCAAACATTTTAGATCAAGGTTTTTAAATTAAACCATAAACATTCAAAGTCATGTACATTCAATCTAAAATTAATTTATCTAACAAAACCATTCTCTAACATGAAAATAACTACATTTCTACAACTAAACATTCAAATCATTCATTAACCATCAAAACCCATTCAGGAACTTGAAAAATATGGAAATGTGTAGAAATCTAAGAATAAACCTAATTACATTCATGAATTTATCACTTACCTCATCAAATCAAGTAGCATTCCAACACAAATCTAGCAAAACCAAGCGTTTCTCTTCGACTTTCTCCAAGTTCTCAAAACCAAGCAAACAAAACCAAAATGAGATCAAAGACATGAGATTCTCTCATTCTCTCTCATTCAAACCTACTACATGCCATGTGGCACAATCCAAGCCATTCAATGTCAACCACTCAAATCTAAGCCCTTAAATCATAACCACTCCAAGCACTGAAATCTAGACCATCCAAACACAAACACTTAAATCTGAACCATACACCTCATCCAACAATTTAAATTACATCAATGCCATTAGCACAAACATAAAGGACAACTACTATACACAACACAAGGACCAAACAATCATCACAAGCACTATCGCGTGGTCGGATCTAATCCGATTGGCGATCAAAATAAAAGGAAGAATCATCACAAGGTTTAAGACATAAACATACATAGATCAAACGGTTATAGCGGGTAAAATATTTTATTTCTTATTTAATTACTAAATTGAATTATCTGACCCATTCTGCTTCTTAAATTAAATATGGCTGACCTGATCAGTTTTAGTGATTTAAGGAAATCTCTGGGGTCTTATGAAATTAATGATTTTAAGTTTTCTAACCCAAATAAATTAGTGAAATTAAATTATTAATTCATCAAATTACCAATATACCCTAAGATCTTAAGTTAATATTTTTAGGGACTTTCAGGTTATTACACATTTGGAGGGTAGTTAGCCCGTGTCTGTTAGGCTTTGGACACGTGGTGTTGCCCCATGAGTTGCTTTTCTAAAGGTTGCTTCTTAAAGAAGCTTTCCATTTTGGTGATTGGGACGGTCAGATATCTTTGAGCTGTTTCAAATATGACCTTTTTACCAAATAGTCTAATCAACGTGCAGCTGCTATTGACAGCAGACACGTGAAAAGTAGGGGGTGGTAGGTAACTGCTTTATTGAATCATTCAGTGCATGCTGCGCTACCCGGTAAACGTGCACGCGCGCGCTTAAGATAGCGCCACATATTTAGTGGGATTAATTAGACCGTCTAATCACCAATAGCCCCCCGGTCTCTGCTTTCCTATGCTAAAGAGGTGTAACAACCTGAAAATTTTTAAAACTTTAATCTAAGGTTAAAAAGGTAATATAATATAACCAAATTAAGCTCAACATAAATATTAAGTAATTATGACTGAAGCTATGTACTTGGAGTATAACCTAATAAGTCTATACGAATAACTTATAACTAAGAATAAGGTTAAGGTGGTAAATGGTACTAATATGAACCTATTTGAAACCATAAGTTAAACTGGACCTATAAGATATTTTCAAACCTCTAAGAAAATATAACATAATTGGCTTAATTAATGTATTAAGACTTAGAAGCAACTTAACTAATTGATAAGGAATTATAAGTAGTTAGTCAATATATTTCCTAGTCAATAGTTTGACTTGGTCAGCAACTTGACTTGTTGACTAGGCCTAAACCAGAAATAAAGATTAAAACTATTAATGATAATAATAATATATAAACCTAAGTCTGATATAAATTGAATAGGAATACTAAATAACCATCTAGAAGCTTTACAATTAAAATAAAGAACTTTAGTATTAGAATCCTAGAAGGATTAGAAACCCAGATTTCCATAAAGTACAAGAACTCCTAAAGATAACCTACTACCTTTAGATCCTTATAAATAAGAAATTAAATTAAAGATCTAAACCATCCTAAAGATAATTAATTTTGTGGAGAAGCCCTAGAATGAGAAGAGAAACCCAGAGAATCCAAGAAAGAAGAAGAAACCCTAGGAGAATTCTACAGCAAATCTATGTGAGTTTTCTTTCAATGTTCTGCATATTTACTTCTATTTTAATGCTATGACCATGGGAAAGTTATGTTTGATTGTGTTAGCCCCTTTCCCATGATCATATTAATTAAACCTGTAAGTATTGATCAAGCAAACCTCTGTACACATTCATGCACAAGCAAAGAGACCAAACCCAAAAACTTGATCACTTGAAGCCCAAGAACCCTTTTATCAATTGTGTAGTCTTAATCCAATGACCTAAAACTAGTTTTCAAAGAATCCTTGAGTTATAGGAACCCTATGGGAGAAATCCCAATAGAAAACCGCCCATAACGTGCTTCGCCATACTAACTTGGTACACCAAATGCACACCGAGTCCCATTTTCTGCAAAACTGTTCACTACTTTGTACACCGAGCCCAAACTCGGCATACCGAGAGTACACCGAGCGTCACAGTAATTCTTTTTAGCCCCTGGATAGTACACCGAGCTTCAAATCGGCGTACCTAGAGTACGTCGAGCCTTACTGAAAGATCAAACCCAGAAACCCTTAGGAACCTCCAAACTGAACCCCTCGGTGGCCATTAGGTACGCCGAGACCCCACCGAGGAGTACACCAAGAGCCTAAATGTTGTGTTTTGGAACCTTAAAACCTAGGACACCTAAGTTAGACCCAATCTAATTGATTTACCATGTTATTGGACTCTAAAGACAAGCCTAACAAGTTCTCACCTAGTTCTAGCCAACTAATTCGTTGGTGTAGGTATGTGATATTTTGAAACACTTAAGAGACCTAACTTTAAACCCTTCTAGTAGTGTCACACCGTCTAGTTGTGCATGTCTAGGTACAGAAATTGACTAAATAACTCAATGACTATTTATTTCCACCACGTATGTGACTATGTGTAAATTAGTGCTTTATGTGAGTGGAATACCTTATTATTTATGATTATACATATCTATGACTACTTCTATCATAATTACTATATTTATATGAACATTCTTATCTGGTATGAGATCTTATGCTTATTAATCTAGAATCATGAGAATGTGCTCATTTCTATGCTGATGTGAATATATGCCTATGAGTCATTGTTTGTGCTAATTAAAGGACCTAAATTAATGAGTTCCATTTTGGACTTCCCTGCTGTGATAGCAATGTCTAATACCCTATACCTTGCATAGGATTAGATTACACTTGAGACCATTGACTGATTATTTACCTTTGTTGTCCCATGGTTGGACTATATATTGTTTACTCCCAAGGTGAGGGATATATTGTTTACTCCCAAAATACTAGTGGAAAGATGAAAGGTGAGGGAAAGTTCACAATGTGAGGCCTAATATCTAAATCATATACCCTTCTGTTAGTTTTTTAATATGTAAGATTCCTTGAGGATAGTTCACATTTGTGAAACCTTGGAGTATTTCCCTTGATCACAAATAAGTGGGGGAATTGTGCCATCTAGGTTTAAGCCCCTTAAAATCATAATGTACACATGGAATATCTTAACTTGAGAATGGCCCTGTATGGGGGGGGAATGGTTCAAGATGACATCTTGCTCAAGGAATGATCGATCATGTAGAAACTTACAATATTAGCATACTTAACTGTTGTAACGACCCGGACCAGATTTTTCCAATTTCCTAGATTTTCCAGTCCTAGCGTCATCTTCACCTCGTATTTCTACGAGAGTGGCAACATAATTAAATCATAAGCGGAAGTCCTAAGCAGTTCTAGTAAGATTTAAGTAACTAATATAACTAGAATAAAATTTCTAGCATTCTAAGTAACAAAGACTAATTCTAGACTAATCTTACGTACATCAAGGAGAGTGCGCTACCCAATCCATGACAGCTCCCTCAGAAAACGTCTAGCTTCTGAGATCTGAAAAGAGATAATATAAACAACATGAGTAAACCTAAATTAATATGTATTCACTCATGTTC
>JAUPMG010077504.1:0-12956 GCA_031762675.1 Pachysandra terminalis | reverse complement strand
TGATAGTATTTGTTTGCAAGATCGTAATCATGTAGAAATAGGAAAATTATTAAAAAAAAAAAAAAAAAAACAGGTTATTGACGGCGGTCTTATAAGACTGCCGTCAATAATTGTGTTACACGGCGGTTTGGACCACTGTCCAAGGGCCAATATAAATAACTGACACCCCCATTTAACAAAGGTTGATGACCGCCGAGTATGAGGTACTGAGTAACGGTGGTTTGAAACCGCCATCTAAATGCAATACTATAGGATTTTTACAGCAGTTGTAGACAGCCGGGGATGGTTATGTGATTAACAGTGCTGTGCAAGACCGCCGTCCATTGAGATCATACCAGCCACAAAAATATATAGATAACGGAGGTCCGAAACCGCCGAGAATCGTGACCTCCATTGACGGCTGGCAATATGAACCGCCGTTCGGTCCGCCAACAATGCTTTCTTCGATGAGGGATAAGGCGGGGGTCTCCCAGGCCGCGGACTAAGTAAAAGACAGTGGTCTGCATACCTTGGTCAGCGGTTTAGGATTGCTGGCAAAAACCCCATATTTGTAGTGTATTGATAACCACATACATTTTCATCTTAACCTAGTCATGGATAACCAGTACAACACAATTCATCATGAGATCCTCATGGATAACCAACATACAATTCCATCATGACCATGTCATGGATAACTAGTACATTTCATCATGACCCTGTCATTGATAACCAATACCTTTCCATCATCATGGTCTCACCATGGATCACCATTACACAAATGCACACACAATAAAAAATAATCAAACAATGCAAATGAGATGAGCATGAATGCTTATGATGCAAGATGATACAATGCAAGGATTAGCATTTATAGCCCAACACAAACAATCAAAAATCAATCATACCATTCTTTTAGGGACCTGCACCCACTACAAAAAAATGCTTATGTCTTAGCCATTTAAATACTTTCACTCACAGAAGATGAGTCCCGTCCTTTACACCATAGTGAGCTCTTCCGGAGTCACACCGTACACAATACTTTGCCCATAAGACTAGATCATAACTTATACATTATGTGAGAGATGCTTCCCGCATGACACAACATAGTACACCACAATAATCACTTGAAGACATCACCAATACAATCAGACCCAATGTGAAGTTGCATATAGCTCCTTCTACATTACAAATTCCTAGTATGAACATATAATTCATACACATTAGTCACACATGACTCTTACATAGCATATATCCCTTATCTAGGCCACATAGTAGTATATACACAACATACAACCATTACATTCACATATACACATATATAGTCTCAATACAGCTCAAGGATATACCATATACCAAAGTAATCATTACTTGTATAACCACCACTAATACCACCCAAACATCACCATAAACTTATGTATGTCATGTTCCCTGAGTTCCCCAATCAATTTGGACCATAAATGGATTTGGAAGATCCATTCGGTAGGTCTTGGTAGATTGGTTTGGTATCTACCGAACTTCGGTAAAATGGCTAGAGAGTTTGAGCCTTTCGGTAGGAACTTTCGGTACATACCGAGCCTACTACCGAAAATCAGATCTAGCTCGTTTTTCGTGGTTCTTCATGGGTTTTTGTGCTAACACCTCTAAATCATCTAGATCTAAGGTTTATGGGTGGAAATCATCACTATACACTCCATAGGTCATTTCTACCTAATTGATCTTCCTATTTGTGATTTCTAGGTTAAATTACCAAATTCAAGTTCATCACCTATCATATGAATTTTCTAGGTTGATATGATCATTCTCAAGGTATAACAATCATTGACATTATAAAATCATACTCATATCATTCATGGGTTCTAGTAAACATCAATCATGAGTTTTTCAATCCAACATGCCAAGTCTTGATATTATCACACAATCAATGGCATTCTCAACATATAATCCTTCATATTCAAATATAGCATCTAAGAATCAATATAATCATTCATATGCATTATTGAATATCATACACATTAGATATACCATTAGGTTCTATATTCATGATTTTGAAGCATCTAAAGCATACCAATATGTTCAAATCAGCCATCCAAGTGTTCTACGATAACTATAGCATTAAAGAACTATTATAAAGTCATCCGTAGTAATACAAAGGAGATTCCTACCTCTTTTGCGTTGTTTGTGGTACATCAAGCCCGTAAATCGATCTCTTCAAGACCTTTCTCTCTCTTCCTTCTTCTTCTCTTCTCCCAAGTTGCAAAGAATTTCCAAATCCTATTTTCTCTCCAAAGGTTTACTCGGAAGTCCTGGAGTGTGCGAGAATGGTGGAAAGAGATAATAATAGATACCGCAGTGAAGAGGACGAGAAGAGGAGAAACCGGAATAGGAAGAAGACTCATAGGTATGAGGAGCGAGAAGGGGAACACAATGCTGAGAAGAGACAGACGATAGTGAAGAGGACTGTTCCAGTTGACACTATGGTTTAAACGGTGGCACCACCTCAGCTACGCCCGTTACCCAAGTGTTACAACTGTGGGAGGATGGGACACGCCCACAAGTATTGCAAACAACCTAGCAAGCGAGAGGAGTAACAGACGGTAGCAGCGACACGACCACCCCAACTAGGTAGAGTCAATGTCCTGTTCAGGGAGACTGTTGAGGATGGAGGTAAAGTAGCAAATAGAGGAATTGCAGATATGCATTACACACACACACACTTATTAAAATTTCTAAATGTACTATGTTGCATGTATTATTATGTTACGATTGTTTTATGATCTATGCATGGGTTGTATCAAACTGTGAATGTCATAACCAAGCATGACAGACTGTAGTAATTGGTATCCTAGAAACATAGAGTAATAATTTCGGGGACAAAATTTCCTAAAGGGGGGAAGGATTTAAAGACCCGGATTCAGAAATTAATAATGATAAATTAATGTGTTTGACTAATAGGGGTAGGTTGGTATGATTTTGTAGCTTATGGTGCAAAGCTTTGGTCAATTAGAGCTCTTGACCTATTATGGACTTAAATATGGTATTGGGGGTTATATTGCAATAAGAGGAGACTTTGGTGGAGAGAGAAGTAATTAGAAGAAAATTAAATTCAAACTAGGATAATGGGGTGCATGGATGATGCGTGGGATTGAGGGAGAGAGAGAGTTTCCATTCCCTCATCCTCTCTATCCATGTGCTTGAACAAGGGAATAGGAAAGGGTATAGGAAGATAAATGTAGTGGAAGCTAGGTTAGAAAAGCCCTAGCCGTTCTAACTAGAGAAGAGGAAGAGGAGAAGAGGAAATGAGGAAGAAGATGATCAAAGGCTGTGAGTTGATCCCCAGATTAGCACAGGAAAGATCCATTTTCCGTATAGTCTTCATTGAATATTGTAGTCATTGTGCTGTGATTCTCTGCATTTTATGATCTCCAGAAGTATGATAGATGATGTTCGGTAAGATGTATATAGTGTAATATTGATGTTGTAAGTTGTATTCGACAGTGTAGTCCTGTTATCAAAATTTCAGATCTGTGTCATCTGATTTGTGATTTGGTTGCTATTTCAATTTTTATGATTAGATTCGTATTAAAATATTGTTTAAATGATGATATTGATGTTTGAGCATGATTTGAATGTGATTTACATGATTCCTTATGGTTTCGAATCGATTTGGTATTGTAAAGTTCAAGTTTCAAGACCCAAAAAAAATACCTAGAATTGATCACTATCGGTAGGTGCCGGTCCACCGGTTACTCAACCGACAGAGCATGGATTATAGGAAAAATAGGGCGTTCGTTTGGCTGCGGTCCACCAGTTACTCCATCGAACACCTGAGAAAAACACAAAGACAGTTCAGCAGACTCCGGTCCACTGACTGATCCACCGACAGAAACTATATTATAGTTGATTTTAGCACTTCGGTAGGTGTTGGTCCACCGGCTTCTGTCTATACTCCCTCTCCGGGTGCCCCCTCTTGCCCTTCGGCCGTGCGCGACTCCCTCGCCTGGTGTGGTGTGGTGTATGTGAGGATGTGTGTGTGTGTGTGTGTGTGTGTCACACGAGCGTGCCAGGACTTACTTGTCCACAGTTTTGTGGTTTTGGGTTTTGACCCCAAGCGCCTAACCAAATAGTCTGTCCGAGTTGCCTGTGCAATCAGAGGTGTAATAGACCACCGTAATGCGTCCATTTTAGGCTATTAGGCGATTGTATGAAAGGTATGAGGTTCTCTCTTCCCTTGGTTTTTTCTAAAATCCTTCAAATGGTGAAAATATGATAGCCAAGGTGAAGTCAAAGTGAGTCCAGCTCCTAACCAAGGGTTTATTCAAGATTAAATAACAGGACCGTCAATGACATGTAAATAAAAAATTAAAAAGAAAATAGAAAGAAGGCTAGTAACCCGGCGGTGGTTATCACAATGTTCGTGGTCACAGCCCTGGATATACTATCTACAGGCAGCTTCTCAAGAGAGAATGATAAAAATACAAAAAGTAGAAAGAAGGCTGATAAACAAGAGGCGTTATCGCAGCGGTCGTGTGAGTAGGTTCGATAAGCTTCTGGGATTGAGAGCAGCTTCTCGAAGGGTGGCAGTGTGATAAGTCTGAGGCTGAGAGCAGTGGCTCAAACCAGATTAATTGATGAATAGAGGTGCTTCTCATCTCAGTGGCTGTGGTCACACATGCAGACTAGAAGGGCTTTCCAATGCTAAAGACAATACTCCAGGAAGTGAAGTTCACTAGTGAGCGGCAAAAGAATCAGGCACAGTTGTTGCGGCGGAGGCAACGAAAGGGAGATAAGAGACCCAGAGGCCCAAGATGTAGCATTGCGCTGGAATTGTTGAGTATGTGTTGATGCTGTTGGAGAGGTTGAGAAGAACCAGGTCCTCTTCCTTTTATAGAGTGGCTTGATCGACTATGTAACCGTTCAATTTGGTTATACAACCCTGCATGTCATCTTTCATCAGAACGTGGATTGATCACTCTTGCGCTTTTTTATCTCTTCATGGGCAGGTGGACTGGGCACGTGAGCTCACTTGCCTTCCTTCTTCTTAACACATGTCGCACATCTGTGGTTCCATTATGTCCATACGCAACGGTGCTGACTTATTCTTACTTGCGACACAAGTCTCTTGTAATGAGTGTACACAAGTTTGTGTTTTCCTTGGGTTGGGTTCATCCACTTTGAGTTAGAGATCCCCAAACTTGCAAACACCTTGTGCTTGCCTTGGGTTGAGTTCATCCCTTTGGGATGGAGTGCCCCAAGCTTCCAAACACATTGTGGTTGCTTTTGGTTTGATCTCGTCTATTTAGATGGAGCCAAGGTTGGTTGAACTCATCCATGGAGTTTGGAGCTCACAAGGATGGTTAGAACTCATCTGGATAGATGGAGCCATGCAAGTTGACTCATCTCATGGTATAGAAGTTACCAAATTGGGTAGAACTCATCTTTATAGATGAATCACACCAAAATGTAAACACAATTGGGATTTCCCCCCAAATTCTTACATCTCTTTGTCTATTTTTGACAAAAAGGAGGAGATATAGATACTCCACCCATGGTACTTATTTGCTTGTAGGTACAATCTTATTTTATTTGCAAGTATGTCCAAGCATGGGGGAGGTAATGCAAAAGCTGAGGGGGAGCACAGAGTGTTGTCTTGTCTATTAGTCTCTTGTATTTCAGTTTTTTGTCTATGAGTTGAATTGTAATTATTATATATCTTTTTATTCAATTCATACAGGTATAGTATGCGTGTTGTACAAGGATAGGTGTTTTAGTCACAAATTGACAAAGGGGAAGATTATAAATGTCATAGGCTTTTTCCTAGAAATTCTTTAGGTTTGTCAATATTATGACATAGTCCTTGAGTGTTTGTAATCGAGTATATTGAAGATCAAGCGTTGTGGATTCAAGGAAGATCAAGCAATAACGAAGCATCTATCGGAATTCGTCCCATTTCCAAAGTTATATACACACATGCACTAGAAAGCCCCTAAAGACACATTATTCATTGCATATTGACTTGTTTCAAGGGAGCTTGGAGTACCCTTACCAGTTAAGGGGCACTCCGCGGTCTTTGGCCATCTTGATGCGAATCTGGACGGCCAAAGATTGGCAACATATGGTCGATACCATTCGTGGATGATCATTGGGGAATTGGCCTTAGAAATGATGACATTCGGTATTCCTAGGGCACAGGTTGACCGACATAGTAGTTCGGTTGACCGAGCAGGGCCACCGGTCGGTCTCCAACTGATCAATCTCTTGTGTCGGTCGCATTGTAGACCATTACTGGTCTGAGCAATCTGCACATGCCCGGTCGACCGATCAAGTGGTCTGGTCGATCGGCAAGAGCTTCCTGTTGAATCCCGATCGATCGGTCAAGCTCACCGGTCGCTCAAAATCAAGATGCAATTTTGTAAGCCCTGAGCACTACCAGTCGACCGACAGAAATGTCCAGTCGACTGACGGCTCGAAGGGTCAATCAGTAGGTATTTTCATCCAACTGGTTCATTAGAATTTTAAATCGGTGGAGCCCATCGGTCTACCGGCACATCGTACCTATCGACCAGACGATGCGTAAAATGCCAACTCTATAAATAGCGTTGGGCATCATTATTGCTCAAGACCGGCACGAGAATTTGCTTGAAGCCCTAGATTAGATCTGAAAGATTTTTCCTCTTCTTCAGGCTAGAGAATTCCTCTCCTTCCATCTTCTTCTCATTCATATGGAAATGACATCCTATGCCAATTGATTTGAAGAAGAAAGATTGAGATCCAAGTCCTTACCGTTTGTTGTGATGCATAGATTAGATCATCTCACACACACACACACACACACACACACATCTAGTTGTAAGGCCCTCGTCTCCATCTTGTGTTCAATGCCGACATCCAAGGTGGAAAGGAGTGAGGATCTTGAGCGAGAAACGGGGATTCATGCTCAAACCAACAAACAGACTTCGATTAGGTATAATTATAAGAAGTAATCCTTTATTATTTTTAATTTAGGTTAAAAATTGTAACGGCCCGAGGTCCTGAATAATTTCCAAAACTATAACTTGAGATATTATAGTAGAATAGTAATTTGGTAATTTATCATCACTAATAAACTAGGATTAAAATTCATAAAATCCTTAATCTTATAAAACATGTTAAAATCCCTTAATTCAATAGACTTAGGAAGCAGTACCGGTCTGACAACTGAACTTGGCAGATATATAGAAAATAAAATCAATTAATAAGACAGTAATATGTTTATACAACTTAGAAAGTTCATTTGAGACCGCTAAAATAATCACTCCTTCAGTAATTAATTAGGTGATTAATTGGAATGAATAGAACTAGAAACCCATATCTGCCCCTATAGGAAACTTAGGTTCCATAACACATTTTGGCCTATCACGATTCGTGTGGAGCTCTTGGAGAAGAAGGGGGAAACTCCAAATCCCCAGATGCAAGAGGAGCAACCTCGGATGTGACCTAGCAACGCCGCAAGTTGAGTATTCTTCAATATTTGTGTATTTATTTATGTTTTGGTATTATGATGATGGGGGAAGATCATGTTTGCTTGTGTTCTTCCTTCCCCCATGAAGTTAGTAGTTAAATGGCATGTTTTAGGAGTCCAACCCCATGCTATTGAGAGCACAACCCTTGTAGACAACCTACATGAACCGATTCATTTGATTCCAGTTTTCCAGGGTTTGGAATTTAGGGAGAAGTCGGTAGATCCTTGTGCAGACTCATCCCCTTGGCCTAGAAACCATATTCGAAGCTCCCTTTGGTGGTTAGCAACCTTTTGCTGAAATTTAACCCAGAAATACCCTGACCTGAGCTTCAGCGACCTCCTCGGCTAGCCAGAGAGTCTGTCAAGCACTGTAGAGAATTCCAACTGTTCTAGAAGTGCCATCGAGCCAGATCTCGACACACCGAGACCCTGTCGAGCCACTTTTTGAGATTTGAGTTAGTGTTGGTTCTGACCTAATGGGACCCACCTAGACCAATTCCCAAGTTTTTAGAACATTTGGCACAACTTTGCAATTCTCAAAGCACTGAGGGTACGCCGAGCAGCTCGCCAAGAAGCCCCTTTGGTCCATTCGTTGAGTTTAGGCCTTGAGCACATGTAATAACTCTAATCTAGATGTTCTAGTATGTTTTTGGTGTTGGTAGCCTTACTTAATCAAATACGACCCTTCAAACTCAAGGTTTAGCCTTTCTTGAGTTAGCCTAGCAGTGTGAGACTCTTAGGACACTTGTGTGAACAGCCCCAAAACCCTTCCTTTGACACATTTCCTTGGTTTATGCATGTCTGAATACAGAATTTGGCACTTGAGATGCAATGTGATGTTTTACCTGTCTACGTGGATGTTAGTGTTGTTTATTTTCTTCATTCCTTTGACTTGCCTCTTACATCTAATACCCTGTCTGATGCTTATAGCTTACACATATCATTGTCATATTCCTTTATGTTTAGATGATTATGTGTGCTTAGAGTGTGATGTCATACCTTAGTGTCTGTATGTCTTAGTGTTATTTATTGTCCTCATTCCTTAGACCTGCTTCATGTGTGTATTACTCTATGTTAGATGCTCATGCCCTACTTGCCTTGATTTTATCATATAACATGTGCTAGATTATTAGGCATGCGTAAGAGTGTGGTGCGGTGCATTACTGTACCCTTTAATGTTTGTCTGATATTTATATCCTACCTGTACTTACCTTGTCATATTTCCACATGCTAGATGCTTATATATGTTTAGAGTGTGGTGCTGTGCATTACTGTACCCTTTAGTGTTTTTCTAATGCTTATACCCTGCCTACATTGATTTTATCTTGTTTCTTACGTTTAGATTATTATTTATGCTTAGTATGTGGTGTTGTGCACTATTGTGCCTTCTAGCGTAGAATCATGGGACTGTGCCAATGTGATTGCTGAATTGAATATATGTCTGTGAATCATTGTGTGTTGTATTAATTATTGGACCTTCCTGTTGTAATAGATTAGTCTAATACCCCATGTGAGACCCTTGGTTTTAGACTCGCATGTGAGATGAGTGTTATTATTTGACCATGTTGTCCTATGAGTGGACTATGTTTGTTTGCTCCCAAGGTGAGGGATATGTTATGTGTGATGATCCCAAAAGATTTGTGGAAAGATGAATTTAACCATTGCTGTCATTTGGATGGCCTATGCTTGTTTGCTCCCAAGGGGACGAATATGTTCTGTGTGATGATCCCAAAAGACTTGTGGAAAGATGAAAGGTGAGGAGAGTTCACAATGTGATGCCCAATAGCTGAATCATGATTTCCTTTCTATTAGATGTAAATATGTATGATTCCTTGAGGACCTAAAACCTCAAAGTATTACCCATGATAAAAAAAAAGTGAGGGGATTGTGCTTTCTAGGTCGAAGTCCCTAGAAACTATGTTGCGCACATAGAATATCATATCCTTGATAGTGGTTGTATTGGGGGGATGGTTCGAGAAGACATCTTGCTCAAGGACTGATGGATCATGTGGGAAATTACTATATTTTACATACCATACAGCACCATTTGCACCTGCACTGCATATTCTTCGTTGATATTATTTGGATCATCAAGTGTATTACACACTTGATCTAATTTCCATGTAGAATTAGGCTTGTGGATACTATCATGTGGACCTCTGATTTAATACCAAGTGAGTTGGGAGAGAACAGTACATTGTGTGATCTCTGTTGTTTACTATTTCACTACCGTATGCACAAATGCTATCATTATCACATTTTATATATCATTTGCACTTTTCTCATAATATTGGGATATGAGTAAATACCTTGCATTAAAGGACTACTCATCCGAACTTTCCAGCTTATGTTTGTTGATTTATATTTTCAGGTCTTGGAGCTTGGTCACGAAGAGAGAGCCTGGGAAAGGGTATAGAAGACCTGGATTTGGTCATAGGGTTTATGTACTAAAATTAGACCTTTCTTTATTTAATTTTATAGTAGATCAGATTAGTTATTTCTGTTACTTAATTCTTACTAGAACTGCTAATTTCTTCCTCTTATGTTTTGATTATTGCTTTCCACTCCCATGGAGATATGGGGTGAGAGTTACGAATTAAGCTTGAAAACCTCAGAATTGGGAATTTCTGGTTTGGTTCGTGACACATGGTTGCCATGAAAACCTTGTTGTAGTTAGAGGTTAGCCGTGAAACCTCGTGGTGGTTAGAGGTTAGCCGTGAAACCTTATGGAGGTTAGAGGTTAGCCATGAAACCTTGTGGTGGTTAGACGTTAGCCATGAACTTTCGTGTTGGTTTGGAGGTGAGCCATTGAAACCACATGTTGGCTTGAAGAATGCCAGTAAATTCTCCGATACAGTTTGGAGGTTAGCCATAGTGAAGAAAACCAACCATAGTGAAATCCTTGAGACCCGCAGATAGTATCTCAAGGGCGTGGATGTAGGCCGGGGTACCAAACCATGATAAATCGCATATGTTGATTGGTTTGCTTTTGCATATCATTATATGCATTGCAATTCCATGTGCAAGCTATTGTTTTCAATTTCCCCCAATTGTTAAAACACATAGCATAATCAACTAGGTTTTAAAGTCGGCCCAAACATTCCACATATCAGCTTAAAACCAATTCAAACCCCTATCACACACACACACACACACATTGTAAAGACCAGAAAAACAAAAAAAAAATCCAGATTAAAAAGAACTTTTACATAAAGGGTAAAATAGTAATTACACTATTCCCTTCTACATCCTAACCTAAGAATATTATTCTAAATGAGGCATAACTAATAATGTAAACTAATATAAGGGAATTAAAAACCATTAATGTAAAAGCATACAGCTTGACCAGAAATAGATTTAATGAATAAACCTGTAACAGCCAAACAGGACCTAACACTATCACTTAAATAAGTTAGACTTAATTAAGGCCCATTTAGATTAAAACCCAAGTGAATTAACTAGGGCCTAATTAGAGTAATTAATATCTAAATTTCGTTTTATGGCCATAAGGTAATGTAAAGACTAAATGAAAGCAAAATAGGACGTTAGACTTACAGATAAATATTAACTACCTATCTTAATACAAGTATAACTCCTAAAATAAGTAAAATATGACTAAATAGGAAAAATAGATCATAAAAACCCATCAAGATTCGTGGGAACATCTAGGAAGAACAAGGAGAAGGCTAAGAAACCAGAAATCTAGAAGAGAATATTAGCAGACCATCAATGGCAGCAAAACTTTCAGCACATGCAAAGTGAGTTTTCCTTTATTCTTGTGTATTTACTTTCCATCTAATGTCATATCATGGGGAATTCCTTCTTTCTTGCATGCAAAACCCTTCCCCATGGTCTAATTAATAAAACCCAAAAACTTGGTAAAATTAATCATCTATGTATATTGTATTTAAGTTATACTATTAAAATCAACCAAGAACTAAGAGTTGAAGAGTATTGTTAATACCTGATATGTTGTAATGAATGGACTCACCAAATCATGGTGCACGAACCCCTAGGAGGTCTTGATGAACATCCCTGAAAAAAAACCTAAGACCAAAAAACCCTCATTGTGCACCGGTGGCCTAACCGGTGTGCCGGTTAGCCTGCCGGCTACAGAAGACCCCATACTGGGCGAGGCAAGCCACTGCCTAGCCTGCCGGATGCTATTCGGGGTGGGGGTGTAGCCTGCCGGTTGCCAATACTAAACAAAAACCAAAACCAACCCTTTCAAGAATAGCCCAACCGTCGTGCCGGTAGCCTGCCGGAAGCCTGCTGGTTGAGCCAGGACATCAGACACCATGTGGGATGACCCCACCAACGGGCCGAAAACTCGCCGGCATCCTGCCGAAGGAGCACTCCCTTCATTAATTGTTGTTGAACATGCACTATAGCCTGCTAGATTGAATCAACCTTTTCACACATTAAGTTCACCTTTTCCATGAGTGATTATACTCCTTAAATATGCTATATTAACCCTTCCCTTAATTTGTTGAGACACCCCTTTCCTTTCTAAAATTTGGTCCTACTAGTTCAACTTTCCATTAACTATCCTAAACCTTGCAACTTATACAACTACTCATTCCTTTACCTTACTAAATTAAACTTCCTATTAACATGATTATAAGACCAGTCACTGACTTTTCGTTTGACTTCCTATAAACTAGCATGATCCTCTTAACCTTCTCCTTGTTCTTCCTAGAAGATCCCACGAAGATAAGTAAAGTAGCATGATCCTCTTAACCCTTTTACTAAGATAAGTAACCCTACTGAATTAATTGTGTACTCGTTGCCATGAGATCTGATTCTAAATTGTTATATGCATGATTTTGGCTTTTTTTAATGATAACGAAGACCCTTTTTATGTGAACATCTCAATTCCATAAAACTTAACATATTAAACTATACTATATAGAATCTCATCATTAGGTGCCTTGTGCATTAGACCATATACTTTGGATATATTATGTGATTAGTATTAACTTAGTATTATGAGATTGTGCTCATGTCCATGCTTCATGAATATATGTGATGTGTTAATATTGTGGTTCACTTGCATTAATAAACGGACCTGAATTAATGAGTTGCATATAAAATCCCGGCCGATTATTATTTGACTATAAGCCGATTGTTACGTATACTGCCTGAGACTCAAGGTCAGTTATACCTAATTTTCAGTCATTATGAGACTATTATTATTCGCCCAAGGTGAGTGGTATGGGAGTGAATATACTTGTGGTGAGATGAAAGGATTTGGACTATGCCATATATTGGGGACTCCAAATCTAAATCATAAGAGTCAGCCTTTTGGTATTCAGATTATACACTTTTCTACTGAGGTTTAGATCCTATTTTTGACGCCTTGGATTTTTGCATTGCCCTACCAAAAATAAGTGGGGAATTTATGCCCTCTTGGTCGAAACCCCTTAAAACTATGATGCGCACATAGAATATCTTGCATTGAGAGTGGCCGTGTATG
>JAUPMG010077493.1:0-12957 GCA_031762675.1 Pachysandra terminalis | reverse complement strand
TATTTAGATTTAATCTGATAAATTTAACAATCTTTAAACCCATTCAGTCCTTGAGGTTCGATACCCTCAAAATAGCCTTATCCTACGAGGATTCGTACTATTACGAGTGGTTATTATTTGACACATCAATTTTTGGTCACTTTTGGAGGGCCTTTGTAAATTAGGAAATCCTTCATGTTCATGAAGGTGAAGAAATCTACAGCCCTTTTAATGAAGGGGTTGAGACTTCTACTTGCTTCATCAGCACGAAGAGGGTTACATACTTTTGAATCAGTAGGGGCGACTATCCCTTATCTGATATTGGCTTTCATTCTCACTTCAACCGTCAGAATGGTTGGGTTTCCTGGTGCCAGTACATTCTCAGCAACCCGGAATACCGTAACACCTTGGTTGCTGCTGATGTGTTGGAAGCCATCCAAATCTCTATGGGAGAATTCCATAGAGATTATACCGGCCCGAAGGGCTTGATCCTTCGATGATTGCCTGTGGATCAAATTTTTGTGACCGTCCTTGGGGAGATAACCCCAACCTTGGTGGATGTGGAGGTTCTCATAGGTCTCCCTATCATGGGTAGTGTAAACCTTGCCCACGTGGTGCTGACTTGAGAAGAAGAGCCAGCAGAAGCGCTTCTGTAGAAGTCCCTCCGCAAGTCCATGGTGCATGCATGAGGAGAAGGAGAGAGCTCCAAACATACGTTCATTACCTAGCTGAGGTACTTGTGGTTAGAAGACGAACCTGTGAAGGTGAAGACTACCTCTATTAGTAGGTATTGGGGCAAAGGTTTGAATTCTTCTGTCCACCTGGAAGCTTTCTTGAGTTACTGACTTTCCAGGTTCGTTCTAGAGGGTTACCCTACTGACATGGTAACCGGACGAGTGTTTCCACTGGCAATCAAGATAACCAGGGGATATAGGAACTTGCCTCAATGTATTTGGAGAAGCTATACGAGCATCTGAATCTGCTGGTGGAGGATCTGGTCAGATGTCGTAATGAGCATTTGATAGAGACGTTGGTGGATGCCAACTTTCTACAAATGTTCCTTTGGGAGAATTACTTGAGATATGCCCCTATCTCCATCGAACGCTTGGAGCAAAGGCTAGAGGAGCTTGATGTTGTTACCCTTCCACGGGCACTGATATGGTCTGGGATTGAACTGCCTCCATTGCTGGACTTGGAGGCTGAATTCGAGTATCGTCCTTAACGCCAAGGGGTGGTACAAATTCTCCAATCTGCTGGGAACTTACTGGACGACAAGGCTCTGGTGAAGGTAAATGACTAGCATAACTTGTGGCCAGGGAAGAAAAGCTTCCTTGTGATGATTCATCCTGACTATCTCATAGGAACAACCTATGGGATAGGGAGTAAATACCCCCCTACAACACTCAAAGCACTTCGACAGTTTGGTATGGACTAGACTGCACCTAGAGGAATCCAGCGCGGTTGGATAGCGAAGGCTCCGCTGCTGGAATGGTGGATCCTCGCTATAACTTTGTTCGTGGTCATCAGCTTTGTTGAAGAATTGGGCAGCTAATCCCGTCCCACGCAATAAAGAAGGCACAACATCCCCATTTTGGGCCTCCTACTGGGCAGAGGTAACCTAGAGGCTCCGTGATTTTTGCAAGAGCCCAGCGCAACCTTCTGTGGCGTATTTCCAAGTTTCTGGGGAGCAGAGGTTGAAGGTTGGCAGAAATCACTCTCCTTCTGCTGGATTTGTAGCTCCTACCAATTACAGTGTTCTTGACCACATTATCATCAATGATGTATATTTGGAAGCTGAGCTTGAGTTGGTGGATTCAACTAAGGAGTCTACTAAAGAGAAAGCAAAGGAGGAAGGAGAGGAAGGGGATGCTGAACTTCCTTGGGCCCATTTGCTGGTGCCAAAAAGTAAGCAAAGTCAACCTTTGCGAAGCTCCTCTGCTCCTTCGAGAGATCGTCCTTCGAAGGACAAAACAAGTACGCCTCCTAAGGGAAAGGTAGGCAATACTTCGAAAGACAAGGCAGGTTGCAATTCAAAGGTAAATTACACTTGTAAAATTCTTTTTTTAACTAACCTTTTTTTTTGTCCTTTTGCACTTTAATCCTCATATCTTCTAATTTTGGCTTTATGTATTTTCTTCTGAAGAAGCCATCTGTGAAGCCTGGAACAGGCCATGGAAAAGGTGGTGCTGCCATTGTTAAGGCTTGCTCTGTACATATCAAAGAGCCTTCAATGAAGCCACAACTACCACCAAAACCAGCTCCTTCAAAGCAGAAAGAGCCCCTTCCCCCTATTCCTATTAGAACTTCTCTCAGGATTACTGAGAAGTCTGCAACAAGTATATGCAGCTAGTTTCTCATTTGTAGGAGTTCTTGTTAACCAGCTCTTTTTCTGAAATTGAATTTGCCTTGTGTGCAGTCTCTGTTCCTTCTGGAGAAGAACACGAGATGCGGCTAAGACGCTCTCAACCAGCTCACGCTCCCGTTACAGCAGAGCCTATTGGTAGTGAAGTTGTTAAGGGTGGTGGCAAGAGAGTTGAAGAGGTGGAAGTTACAGTTCAACCTATAATTCCTTCAACTCAATAATCTATAACTTCCCTCCTTCTAGTAATCAACTATACTCAGCTTCTGTTGAAAATGATGTTTCTTCACTCCTTCAACTTGACTAATTTGATGTTAATCTTTGCAGGGGGAAGATGAGTTGACTTCTCCTACCCCTTCAAATATTAGAGAAGGGGCAGAGAGCCTTGCAATAAGCAGAACTGAAGGGGTTGTTGATGCTGCTCTGCATGTGGCTGTGGATAAAGAGGGTGAAGGTATTGTTGAACCTTCTACCATTCCAGAGGAGACTGCAATTGTACAAACTGAAGTAGTTCTTCCTACTGAAGAATCTACTCGTTCGGTTCCTACCTCCACATCATATCTCGAAGTACCCAGGCTATATCCTCCACTTTCTTGCATCAATCCTTTAATTCCGCCAGATCCAGGTTTTTCTTCCTCTGCTAAGAGAAAGAGGATTAACTTCGTTGTGTCTCCATAAAAATGAAAACGCGAAGTACCATCTGAGGGAACAGCTTCAAGTCACCCTGTGATGGTAAACGATTTCCTAGTAGCAGAAGACAAAGCCTACTGGATGGATATTATCAATGAGACATTTGAAGAAGTCGCTAGCGAGACTCGCCTTCCCAGTATCGCACTTCGGAGCTCAGGTTATGACGAACTATGTAGACTCTTGAAGATCATGAGTTGTAAGAACAGTAATGATGTCACTGCTAATGATCTCAATAGTTGGGAGGGGCTTCTGTATTGATTGGTTGGAGAACCGAATGGAGGAGTTGAAGGAATAAGAAAATAAACATTCGAAGTTGAAAGAAATTTCCACAGTCTTGACTGGAAAGACTCAGTAACTTAAGAGGTTGGAAATGCTTTTCGCCGCAGGAAGAATATTGATTGAAGAATTAAAGGATAGGTTGAAGCTAGAGCAAGCGCGTTAGTTGGTTAGAACCAAGGCAATCACAATTAGAAAAGAAAGCTAGAGCAAGCACGTTAGTTGGTTAAAACCAAGGCAATCGCAGTTAAAAAAGAATAAATTGCTACTATGGACGCTGCTCTGGCCAACACTTATGCCAACATGCCCGAGCCTGAAGTATCAAGGTTGGGTCTCCTTAAAGGAGTGTTCGAAGGCCTGACCGAATCTCAACTGTTTGATTCTTAAGTCTCCTAGTCTATCTTCTTCATTTCTTCTTTTGTTGTTTCTCTTTTTTTTTTCTTCTTTTGAATGTAAAGTGGCAAGATCTTTGTAAATGAAAACTTTTGTATTTAATAAAAATACTTTCTTAACCATTTTTCATTTAGAGTTTCTTCTCTTGCATCTTCTTCAAAAGGGAAAATTTTGTAGTAACCTGAAGTATACACAACTACTACCTTGAATGGTCCTTCCCATCTTGGAGCAAACTTAGGCTTGATAGTGTTACTCCTTTCATGCCATGTTGCTCGAAGGACCATTCATCTTGGAGCAAACTACTCTCTGTCGGCAGAGGCGTCGGTGGATCGAAGCCTGCCAATCTGCAAGAACCTAGGTTTTTCCGTGAGTTTTGAATTTCAAATCTAGGCATTCTAATACACTCCAAAACACTTGTAATCGCATATAAACCTTCGAGAACATCTTTAAAACACATTAGACTACACAACACGCATTCAAAAAAGGATTTAATCATTCAATCAATCAACAAATCATATATTCAATTTAATTGAAAATACAGCATTGATTTCAATCAAAAAATATGATCATCCCTAGGCAACTTACTTGATTTAAGTAGAGTTTCTTAGCACTCTCAGGAACACTCTTCGTCTAGCGAATGTAGGTTGTGATCACTTTCTCATTCACTCGTCTCGGCGTCGAAATCCTCCACAGGTAGTCATCTTCTTCCTCTCTTCTTCTTTCTAGCCTCTCACAGAAATTCAGATCTGAAATTACAGAGAAATTTGAGAGAATGAAACCCTAAATTCTCTCTCATAAACTCATCCAATCTCAAACCTAAGCTTCCAAAACAAACTCACGTTCCCTACGGGACGTGCGTTCAAAACGACAACTCCATATTTTGTTTTGATTTCATAATAATATCAAAACGACCCCAACTACTAAATAGTAATTCATATAAGTCTCATTAGAATTATTAATAATAATACGTATATTAACTAAATGCTAAAAATACCCTTAAAATATGGAAAAAAATTAAATCATTAAATGTGGGTATTCTCTTAGTGGATTTGGGTCATTACACAGGTTCCTTTGTCTGAAAGCTTTTCTCAGTGTGACAGGCAGACTGCCGTGTCGGTCTGGGCTTTGACTTTGGCTTCTGTTTTTTCTAGACCCGAGGGAGAGAAGATGAAGTGTCTTCTCCTGCTGCCTCCTCTTTGACTAGGGCTCCCTCCACAGTCATGGGTAAAGCCTTAGCTGTAAATAACAGAGAAGGGTAGGACACCAATCCGGAAGCACAAAATAATGAAAAGGCAAGACATAGAGGAGTTGAAATACCAAGCTGAATCAGGAATCGGTGGAGGATTAGGTAGCGGCGGAAAATAATGAGACATATCAAACTCAAAAACTCCAGAAGAGTGTGATCTGGCCAAAATCCAGGACTGTAAGCATTGCTCATCATGAGCGGCCATTTTCTCAGCTAATGCATTGGCCATTTTTCCTTAAGGGTTGTGGGAGAGTCCAGAGGGTTCCATTTGAACCCATAATAACTCTCAAAAGGATGACAAATTTCATAGAGGAATAAATACCTAACTTGGCCTTTTTTGGGTTGGTTAAAAGAAGCTTTAACAAGGGATTTATCCTTTTTCTTGGGACTTGTCTTCTTGGCGGCTGAAGGAGTCTCGACCGGAACGGGAGGAGCCAACTCGGCCGGTGCACTCAAACGAGAGATGTACACAGAAAAATCGGCAACAAAAGTAGAACGGAAATAACTGACCAACTACGAAAAGCTAGGGATGAAGTAGGACTGTTGGGGCAGTGAGAGATGGATAATTTAGCAGCTGAACTCTCAAAGAGCTGATTGACACGATAAATATCATCGGCCTGAGAAATTACGGTTCGAAGGTATGGAGGAGGGTTGAAAGAAACAAGGGCAGGAGCCGGGATGACCTGAGCAAACCCAAACTACCGAGACAGTAAGTTGGGGATATAAATCTCAACCCCACACATATGGTTTCGGCCGTTCCATCCTCTAGAGATCCAAAATGGAGGTCTCGGCAGATAAGGTATGAGACCCAAATTGAGTTCCGTTTAGGAACGGCCGTAGGACATTAGAGTCATCAAACAGAGAAAGGTTAAGAAATTTGGACTGACCAAATTCGACTGGAAAAGGAAAAAAAGAGTATATCTGAACGGTCAAAGGGGAGAGTAAAAAAGAATTTGAAACATTCTGCGAAGGAACATGGAAAAAAGACTAGAATTCAGCCAACGTTGGCCGCAAAAGTGAAGGTTTGGAACCGGAGATGCAGCTGACTGAGCAAAGAAGCCTGGGAAATATTCCCAGGCCCAGAACTGCAAAAGCCATAGAGGACCACCAATAGAGGCAAGATTTCTACTGACGAGGTTGAACGAGCCACTGTAGAGCTGAAAAAGATAGAAGGGGACTAGGGAAAGCTCTCGGCCGCTAGCCAGAGCAAGAGCCACCCTAGTGTACTCCTTGGTCAATTGACCGGAGGCAATATACAAGCTTCTGCAAAGAAACAATAACAAAAAGGAGCAGTGCTCCTGAGCATCAGGGGTAGAAGATTTCTTCTTCTCCCGAGACATAAAGGTTCTATACGCAACTCGGGCGTTAAAATTTTCAAAGGGAAGATTGGAGGAAGGACGGTTCCCATTGACTGATTCTCCAATCGACGGTAGGCCAGTAAAGGCACAAATGTCAAGGATGGTTGGGCTCATGGGGCCACAAGGTAGTTGAAAGCAATTGGTAGAACGAGACCAGAAGTAGGCCAAAGCCGCTAGCATAGAGTGAGACATGGAGAGTTCGAACCGTGAATATTGAATAAGTTCAAAGATACATGTGGATCTCCAAAGAGGAGCAAAGCAAGGGGTTAGGCGGTCGATCCAAGCCACCCATTCTGCATTGGCCTTCGGCCAGGATCTTAGGGAACGTCCTACTGACCACGTCTGCAAATTGAGGAAGGAGGTATCAACAAGGAAGCTTTCCCCAAAATATTCAGGGAAAACAGGTTATAGGGCTGAAGCCAACGGGGGGCGTCATCTCAACAAAAGAAGGGCCAATGGCCAACGCGTTTGCAAAAGGAAAGGTAATGCGCTGGTCTGGCGAACTCAGGGCAACAGATTTGGAAGAAGTACTGGACGCCATGAGTATACAGAGAACTGAAACAGGAATGAGAGAAGTAAAGCAACGGAATGCAAAGTGGAGAAGAAGCAGGCAATGGATGAAGAGGATAAAGAGCCTTTTTAAATTTTGAAAAAGATATGAAAAGACGGCAATGATGATCGTCGTTTTCCAAGGAAAGTTAAGATTTTCTCTTGTCAATTCAAAAACAAGCTTCTGAAAAGACAAGAGAAAAGGGGGCAATGTTTAGGTCGAACCAGGTCACCCGAGACCGGCCCGGCTTAGCAGGCTACTAACCCGCACGCGCTAAAGGTATGAGAAATTAAAAGGACACAGGCCCAACATAGGAACGCAGGCCTAGAAGATTAGCTCAAGCCCAATTCGCCCCCCATTATCAGAACATACGAACATGTTGCCAAGTGAGAATGGCAGAGTGGGACATGTGTCAACAAGAGAGGATTATTAACCGGCCATTATATACAAACAGTCGATCGGTTGCCATAATGGACTATAAAAGAGAATCGACCGAAACAGAGAAAGTCTCCACAACAACCCAATTGAAGAGCTCTATAGCTAATCAACCCAATTAGTTGTAATCTAGATTAGTTCATGATCACCAGTTAATCATTAGCTCCTGCAAAGATCCTACTGCACCTACTTCCTACTTCAGACGAAATTTCTCGCAGATGATCCCTTTAGTCAGGTAACGAAGGAATCCTAGGTGGAGATTCACGGAGGCCCTCCCATCTGTCCCTTACATGCTGATTCGTGCAAACGTGAAGTAGTTTAGTTATGTTTCATGATCGAAGCCTAAGGAACATCAAGAGGTTTTATGTCTTGTGTTTTCTTTGTTTTCTTTGTTTTCTTTGTTCATATTTATTTGTCATTTCAAATTAGGACGTTATCTTTCTAAATTGTGTATTGACAAATCGTCCTACTTGTTCCAATATAAAGTGCCATGGATCGTGTAAAATTAGTTTCTCTGGATCAGCCATTGATCCTTCGAGATCGTGAACCATACAATCGTCTGACATAAAATCGGTTACACATCGACTAATATATCTTAACAATCAACTTACGTAGTTTGACTCACATAACCTGTCTTTCAGGTGAACTTGCAAAAGTTCTGGCATGCCCGCGTTCACTTTGGCCCCACAACCGAGAGTGAGAACCACAAACCGACCAGGAAGAAGGCTGATTTGGTACTTCCAGGACCAACAAAGACAAGCATACCAGTTCTACTAGGAACCCTAATTTGCTTTCTTGATTCTTTCCGAGAACTGAAGTTGGAGAACTTCGAGTACCACGCGTGATTGCCTCTTATCTCTGAGAAACCCATGTAGGCTAATGATACAAAGTTGATAGCAGTGATGGCCGTGAAAAATAGAGATGGAGGAGGTGAGAAAACAAAACCCAGTAACCAAGACATCTTCTAAGCTACAAATCTTACTTTGTTTTTTTTTTTTTTTTTATCCTTTCTGGTATTTAACAAGATTGAAGAGAAACAATGTGTAGTTTGTATAAGGCCACGTAAGACAGTTCCCTATTTGTTTACTTTAGAATATCGGGGCTACATCATCTGGAGTGTAATGGCTGAAGCATCTGCATTGTGTATAGCATCTGCATTGTGTATAGATGCACACCACATGTTCAATGGTGTGTATGGATGTGGGTCAACTCATCAAGACTTTGGAAGATGCGCCAATGCTTTATGCGTTGGTGCGCATCCATGCACACCATTGAATACGTGGCACACATAGATGCACGCATCTTGCTTCATACGACTAGGCACCTAGAATAGAGTGGTGCTCATAGTCGTTTTATTTTATTTTTTATTTACAAACTTAGCTCCTCTTTAAGGCTTTTAATGATCTTATTTGAGAAAACTACATAGAAGCCTTATTTAACAGTTTTATCTTCTTTTTAGTCCTTTATAATTTTGCTACTTACTTATCCTTTCTATTTTATAATTTATTTATCATGTCAGTCTTACTATAGTGCCAACTATGATAAAGTAATATTTTAAAATTAAAACTTATAAAAGTACCCACCCCACCATCACCGCCCTCACCCTACAATCACCCCCACCAGAACCACCACCACCACCCCAAACCCACCATCGCCACCACCCCACCACCATCCTCGCCCCACGACCACCACCCCAACCATGGTGGTGGTGATAGGGGTGAGTAGGTGGTGGGGGTGGGGGTGGGGGGTGTGATGGTGGTTGTGGTTGTGGGGTGAGGGTGGTGGTGGTGGTTTGGGTGATGGTGGTGGTTGTGGGGTGAGGGTGGTTGTGGTGGTGGGGGTGAGGGTGGTCGTAGTGGTGGTCGTGGGGTGAGGGTGGTGGTAGTGGTGGTGGGGGTGATGGGATGATGAGAGGGTCTTTTTGTTGGTTTTAATAAAGGTATTTGAATACTTTTATAAGTTTTAATTTTAATTTTTTTATTTTAAAATATTGTCTTATCCTAATTGGCACTGTTATAGGACTGAAATGACAAATAAATTATAAAGTAGGAAGAATAAGTTGGTAGCAAAATTATAGATGAATGAACAGAAGATAAAACTGTAAAGTAAGGCTTATATGTAATTTTTCCATCTTATTTTTACTTTTTATAGATTTACCCTCGAATCTTTCTCTATTTTCGGTTAGTCCTTCGTTTGTTTGTGAGATAAATACCTCTACTTTTTTTTTTCTTTAATTATATTATTATAATATATATGGATTATTTTTTTTTATGAAATGGTAGGAAGCCACGATAGTGATATTTTCATCAAAATCTTATTGGTTAAAAGAAAAAGAAAATTATATGTGATATTTTGCTACAATTTTTTCAACAATATTAGCTACATGATGCCATGTGTACAAGGCAGTATCAGAAACCGGTTACTCCGATTAAGGGGGAAGCCGGTTTGAGGTTGATATGCCTAGGGTTTTAGAAATGATCGGTCATCCATTTTATGGTTTCTTACGTGGTACCATCTAATTGGTACCACAGGGAAAATAACAATGAATATCGCAAACAATTTGCGTCTATTAAAGGGACTTGAGATTGATATGTCTCTTAGGATTTTAGAAATGATCGGCCACCCGTTTTAGTGTTGCTTACATGAAGATATTCAATTGGTATTGGAAAAAAAAAAAAAAAAGGCGTACCAAATATCACAAACGGTTTGCGCTAAGTCACATAATTCGTTGAATATAGGTGACGTTTTGGCGCTCAGAATGCAAATCTGCGTTTTGAGTGCGAGAGCGTTACTAATCCGCTAATTTGAAAAGTCAATCTGCGGATTGGGGTAAATGCATAAAAATTAGTAATTTAAGATATATATGTATTTTTAAAAAAATTATGAGTTAAAGTTTAGAAAAATGCATAGAAACGGGATAATTTATGATATTTTTAAAACATTTAGGGTTAAAGTTTGAAACAAGATAAAGGGATAAATGCATAAAACAGGGTAATTTAGGATATTTATAAAACTTTTAGGGGTTAAAGTTTAAAAAAGAATGAACAATTTTGCTATTTTAAAAGTTTTTTAGAACAATAAAAAAAAGTGGGTTTTATTTTGAAAAAGGGTTAAATTAGGTTGATAAATACGGTTGTATCTTTGTACATGAAGTACAGTTTATATGTATATATACAAATTGTATTTATATATACAGATGCTCTGTAGGCGCTCTGGACCACAAGTTATTTTCAAGTTTGGTGCTCTCGCGCTCTCGCATCTGATCGGCGTTCTGGTGACTTAGGGTTTGCGTTCTAACACGATGGATCTGGGTTCAAACCCCTTTAACAGAATATCCCAACATAGGTGGGCCCTTGGAGAATATTGGTTCGAGATGGTATCCCCAACATAGGTGGGTTCTCGAAATATGTCACTTCAAAGGGTTATCTCAACACATGTGGGCCTTCGGAGGAATACCAGTTTGAGGGGTTGTCCCAACACAGGTGGGTTTTCAAAAATATATTATTTCGAAAGGCTATCCCAACACGGGTGGGCTTTCGGTATATTCTTTACTTACAATACCCTCGAATGAATTTTATAATTGATCCTGCCAGATGGCAAATTATTATTGGGTCAATTCAATTTTCAAATTGACTCATCATCAATACCACAGGAAAAATAATAGTAAATATCGATGGTGATTTGCGTCCGATCATTTCTAAAACCCTATCAATCTCAAGTCCCTTTAACGGACACAAGTCGTTTGAGATATTCGCTGCTATTTTTCTTATGGTACCAACTGAATGGCACCACGTAAGAAACCATAAAATGGATGACCGATTATTTTCCGAGACATATCAACCTCAAACCGGCTTCCACCTTAACTGAAGTAACCGGTTTTCGATACTACCTTGTACACATGCCGTCATGTAGCTAATAATTTTGAAAAAATTGCAGCAAAATATCACATATAATTTTCTTTTTCTTTTGACCAATAAGGTTTTGATGAAAATATCACTATCGTGGTTTCTTACCATTTTTATAAAAATAAAATAAAAAATAATCCATATATATAATTAAAGAAAAAAATAGAGGTATTTATCTCACAAACAAACTAAGGACTGATAAAAAATAGACAAAAATTTAAGGGTAAATCTATAAAAAGCAAAAATAAGATCATTACTATGGCAAAACCGGTTTCGCTTGAACATTAGTCATCCATCTTACCTGTGGTATAGGTCCGACAAGCATAAACATAATTCAGATCAAATCGAGGTTCTGTGATCCCTTGTGTTTTGTGTTTGGCTTATAGTAGGCAAGAAACCAAGGTGACATAGCCAAGAAAGGGAGGCGGATCTTCTGTGATTAATACCCCGTGTGATGCCCCATAATGACGAGAGACAGATTCGAGGGTAAAATGATAATTTTTCATCATCATTTTGCACTTGGAGCTCTCTCATCAAACATCCCTCACATGACGTGTTCATCAGAGAGGATCCGCACCCCAAGAAAGGTACTGATGACGGATGTCGATCTTTTTTTATGAATACACCTGATTATGGATGTGTTCTACCCTCAAATGAAGATAAACTTACAATTTTGCCCTCGTATTTGTTTCACGTAATACGCCCATAACATAATGTGTTAATAGCAGAGGATCTGCTCTAACTGATGACGGGTTTGAAAGCCATCTTTCCACTGTACATTTGTGAATAAACAGCACCTACAAAGAATAAAGTAGTGTTCACTCAGGTGCTTAAAAATTCGGACAGGGCTAATAACTCGGAAGTCTACTTATCCGAGTAACTCGATAATTCAATCCTAGTTACTAGTTAGTCAGTACAAAAATATAGTAAAAATACAATAAAAAAAAATTAAATATGAGAAAAATTATAAAAGTTGAAAGAAAAGTTAAATATAAAAATGTATTAATCGATTGAAATAAATTGATCCAAAAAAATAGTTGAAATAAAATATGATTCTAAAGAACTTATACGTGATCTTACATCCTACTTAGGGACAATGAAGGTTTGTAACATTGAAATAAAATACACCAGACTAACGCTTGAAACATACACCCAAATGTTTTTTTGCTTGGTAATTATTCAGACAAATGGGTTTATCACTGCATTCTACATATTCTTTAGATTTGAGTTTTAAAATTTGTTAGATTTACAGATAAGGAGAGAGGGACTTGTTATCAAAAAATGAGAGCATTTCATTTCTTCTGGTCCCAGAAGCTGGATTATCGCCTGGAGAGTGCGTGGATTTCCGCCACACGTTCAGGCTGTTCCTCACCTCATCATTAAAAGAGAAGATCATCAAGATGTGTGATAGAAATCTACGCATTCTCCAACCGATCTTCCACTATTTTGGGACCAGACGAAATGTTCTCCCAAAAAATAGAAACGATAAACAGGATTAGAAATTTGAGAGATATTAGAGACTAGGGAGATACTTTAGGAATTAGAGAAGTAGAGAAACCTGGGCTCCTTTTGGACTCCAAGATAATGCCAGAACGCAATGTGAAGGACAGTAAAATTTGATTTTCTTGAAAGCTATTTGGTTGCCTCAGAAAAATGATAGAAAATATTGATTTTGATGTTTGGTAACAAGAATGAATGAGAAAAGTTTTTTGTCTACCTATTTTACCCTTCCTTGTATAAGTGAATTTTTTTAATAAAATAAAGAT
>JAUPMG010077482.1:0-12957 GCA_031762675.1 Pachysandra terminalis | reverse complement strand
CTTCTTTTGATTTAACCCATCTTTTCCATCAAGTTTTCTGATAGTTTTAGAACAAGATTCCATTATTCTCATTAAATCTGTGACAACCCTTACTTGCTTTGGAAACCGTGCTCTCTATGGATTCGACCCCGTACTCACCGTGGTTATTACTTCTTCAATCTCTTACACTTGAGAGTGTCGACCAGCCACCTTGTAGACATGTGGGCGAGATGCTCCTTTGGAAGAAGTTCACAAGCGTGGTGATGTAGCAAGATTCCCACGAAAGATCGAGATCGTAACCCGACAGATGGCCACTTTGAACTTGCGTCAAAACAGGGAGCAGGATATCGAATCCGAAAATCCTTTTGCAGAGGTCGACCTAAGAAGGAGAGACGATTTTAATTCAAGGCGTTGGGAATATGGATTGAAGGTTGATATGCCTGATTTTCATGGCGATATGCAGCCGGAAGATTTCCTGGATTGGATTAACATTGTGGAAGGGATTCTGGATTTTAAGGAGGTTCCCGATGGTAGACGGGTTCCTTTAGTGACTACTAAATTCCGAGGACGTGCTTTTGCTTGGTGGCAACAGTCCAAACTTACGTAAACTAGACAGGGTAAAGGTAAGATCAGTTCATGGGAAAATCTTAGGAAGCATATGCGTCAAGCTTTTATGCCCCATAACTACATGAGAATTCTGTATCAACGTTTACAGAACCTTCGTTAGGGGGCGAGATCTGTGGATGAGTACACCAATGACTTCTATCAATTTGTGTCGCGGAAGGACCTTGCCGAATCTGAAGAACAACTTGCATCTCGGTATATTGGAGGTTTGCGTCAGCAATTCCAAGATACCTTGAATTTATTAGACATATTTTATGTTTTTGAAGCACATGCTAGAGCTCTTCATCTTGAAAAGCAGATGGGTCGGAAGGGTCGGAGGGGTGGTGAGACAATAGTCTTTAACCCTACTTTTGCACCCAACAGTAGGGAAACTATGCAAACAAACGATAACGTACAACCCACGGGAAGAGCTTTGATGCAGTCCGTTAATAACCACAAACCAATCAATAATGTGGGAATAAAGTACTTCAAGTGCGGAGAACCAAGCTATCGAGCAAACGAGTGCAGAAAAAGTGATAGACATGGTAAATGGTTTTTCGCGGAAGGTGAGGAATTTCACGAGGAACCAGAAGACGAGCCTGAGCTGGATGCTATATTGATAAAGAGAACCCTCCAGAAGAGTATGTTCAGGGTGATCAAGGGTTCCGTTCTGGTGGCACATAGGATCTGTCTCAGTCCAAAGGAGACAGACGACGAACGATGGCTTCGTCACAACATCTTTCACTCCACCTGTACCATTGGCGGTAAATTCTGCCAACCCGTTATTGATTCGGGCAGCCGTGAGAACGTAGTGGCAGAAGTTGTCCAAGAGCTGAAGTTAGAGACTACACAAATTTATCATGAATATTTTGAATGTGGATATTTGATTGTTGGTGAAAACTCAAGTCCTAGGTTGAAGAATTTTCTGCCAAGGTTATTGATTTTATTAGGGTTGATTCAATACTTCAATTACTTTCAACCGATGTAAGACAATTCCAAAGCTTGAGAGGTTTTGATAATTTTGGAATATCACAATTGATGGATACTTAAAGGAAGAGATTTGATAAATATTATCAGTTCTTCATGAAGTTCAGCATATATGAAGAACAAATATTCAAAAGAATCAAAGCGCATGTAAAAACTCGAGGACGAGTTTTCTCTAACAAAGGGAGAATGATGCAAAATGCTATTATGGGGATAGTTTCGATGATGATGAATTCTCTCATACCTGGGGAGAATGAAGTAGTAGAGGTGACCGCGGATGATTAATTAGATGCGCTGGATTGAACTAAGATGCATCACGCGCACCGTGGCTTCAAATAGGCATAACTTTCAGCTCCGATGTCAGAACTAGGGTTATAATACCATTTCAAAAATCCCTCGATGATATATACAAGAGCCGTGAGATACGTATTGTCCATTTAAAGTCTTTTAGACCCTCTAAACGGCCTCCAAAGTATTATGAGTTTAACAACTTTTGCTTTCATATTTCTTTTAGGCTTGTTTTTAGTACTTTCCTATTTCTTTTGGGATTGCTTTTATTTTAGCAGTTTTCTATTTCTTTTAGGATTGCTTTTTCTTTTAGCGGTTTCTTATTTCCTTTAGGATTGCTTTTTAGTAGTTTTCTATTTCTTTTATGATTGATTTTTAGCAGTTCCCTATTTCTTTTAGGACTGCTTTCCTCATATAGAATTTTCTTATAAATAGTAGAGTGATTGTAGAGATTTTAATATTGAATATTTTATGAAATTGAATTGAGAAGTTTTTCTCTGTTATTCCTGTTGTTTTAAGGTTTTGCATAAGACCCTATCAACTTTAGAGGGTTGTGTGCTTCTGAGCCGTATTCATCAACTCTTTTCTTCTTCACCCTACATCAGGTTGTGCATTTGGTCTAAGGTGATTGTCCAAAGATTGGGGTTCTTCCTTTGCTATGAGTCCATCTGATTCCTTCAAATAGGTAAAAATAATGCCAAATCAGATATTGCGAATTACGGTCTTGCTTTCAACCAAGAATTCATTCATGACTAAGGCTCTATTTGTTTCAATGTAAAATGTTTTCACATGGAAAGCATTTTACATTGTAAAATGTTTTTAGGAAAATTAGAATTTTTCAACTATTTGGTTGGAAATTGGAAAATATAGTAGAAAATCAATACTTTTCACTTTCACATGTTTGAAATGCATGAAAATAATCATAGAAAATGACTTGCAACTTGCTATCATCTTTGAACTAGTACATAAGAATCTAAATAAAATTGCATAAACTTTCTAATATAAATAAAAAAATGAAATTAAAAATAACCAAATAATAACTAACTTCATCCATGGCCCAATGTGTGGTAAGGGAGTGAATCTACATTTTAATTCAAGAAGCCAATGTGATGTACTGATGACACCATTTTTTGTAAATTCAAATTGGGCCAAGGTCTGCGCACCACATGGCATGGACTGCAGTTCATGCAAGGTCAACTTCCTCCAAGACACAAGTCTCACTCCTCACGAGAGATCACCCGAGCTCCGGGTTGCAACATCAAAGGAGCACTTCTCCTGGGGTAGGAAACCTTTCCCTTCATGGGGATGGTGGCTTCACGACCACTATATAAGATAAGCCCCTTTCAGAGGCCGAGGTAGGACTAACCCCCTCACCGGATCAGACGGACCCCCTTTAAAAGGTCCGGATAAGGTAAGCCCCTTTCAAAGGCCGAGGTAGGGCTAACCCCCTCACCGGATTAGACTGACCCCCTTAAAAGGGTCCGGATTAGGTAAGCCCCTTTCAAAGGTCGAGGTAGGGCTAACCCCCACACCGGATTAGACTGACCGCCTTTAAAGGGTCCGGATAAGGTAAGACCCTTTCAAAGGCTGAGGTAGGGTTAACCCCCTCACCGGATCAGACTATCCCCCTTTAAAGGGCATGGATAAGGTAAGCCCCTTTCAAAGGCCGAGGTAGGGCTAACCCCCTCACCGGATTAGATTGATCTAAGGGGCCAGGATAAGGTAGACTACCTCCAAAAGTCAAGGTGGGGCTAACCGCCTGAGAATGGTCACCCAAAGGGGGGAAATTTTCCCGAGGTTGGATGGACCACGTTCGATCCTTGGACTACCGAGTGGGTGACCTCACAAGTCACCACCATTTCCTTTTAAGAGTGGATGCATAGCCCCTTCCCATCAAGAGGAAGGACTACTTTTGGCAGTTTACTAAGGTAAAACTCCTAAGTATTGCAAAATCACTGCCCTGTTTTAGGGTATGGGATAGAAACCGATGCTCGGGCCAGAACCAACCTGAGTTTGCCTGCTATCACAGGGACGCGATCCTAAGGGATCACGACAAGCCTTGTTGACCTGACATTTGGGGATATCCAGTGGACACATTGGTAACTCCTTTTGAAACCTGTCATGGGGAATCTCGCTCTAGCAGACCTTAGCACTTTAGCATGATTCCCATTCGAGATCCGCATACCAGACCACTTTTGGGAGATCACACCCCTGCAGATCAGGTGTTTGTACAAAACTTGAAGTCAGGGGGTGACATCCTTAACCTTTCTTCATGGGTAATCGTCTTATGACAGGGTTAACACTTTTGCATGATTCGAACCCGGGGTTCCCGCCCCACAGTTCCCAAGGATTGCATGTTTTAGTCCAAGCAAAGAAGGGGGGAATCGAGAAACCCTTTTAGGAATGGAGGCCCAGAGATTTAGTCCCGTTGACCTAGGTGGACGGCACATATCCACATAGACTGTGTCTGGGGAATGGCTAAGTTGCAGAATGAGCATACTCACCTCCCCAGATGTCACATCCTAAACCCAAGGATTCACTTAGGAGTCCTTAATCATCTGGAATATGATTCACACTCTCAAAAAGAATAGAGTGGCAGCAAGTATCTCACTGTGACCTTAAACGTCATAGGACATTCAAGAAGAAAACATACATATAACAGAATAGCATCATTTCAAATATTACACCAGATTCATATAAAAGAGCGGAAGATTACAAGTAAAATAAGTTCCAGACTATAATCAAGTTTCTCCAACTAATCTAAACCGAAAAAGAAAGTTACAACACTTAACCAAAAAGAAGTATTATTACAATATTACAAATCAAAGTAGAAATTGTCTTCTTCATCAGGATTCTCCTCTTGCACTTCAAAATCCAAAGGGTCTTCATCTAAAGAACCTGAAATATGGTTTTCTAGAAAGCATGAGCTATAAAAGCCAGTAAGTAAAAGCATTCAAAGAAATCTAAGATTGATATAGGGCCACAGCCACTAATCAAGGATATTCCAATAAGATAAACAAAAGAAGTTAGATTATAATGTGAATGAATGAGGTCAAATCTTATTAAATGCATGTAGTGCTCCAGAAATATTTATTGTACGCCAAAGTGATCTAATCATTCAATCTAAGATGATGTGCACTCTGTTATACCTATAAATATGACAAGTTCCCACATGATCGAACCATCCTCTGAGCAAGATGTCTTATCGAGCCATCCCCCCAATACAAGGCCTTCTTAAGGATAGGATATTCTATGAGCGCAGACATAGGTTTAAGGGTTTTCAACCTAGAAGGCACAATTCCCCCACTTGATTTTTGATCATGGGTAATACTCCAAGGTTCCATCACATGGATTGCCTCAGGAAATCATGTCCATTGACAGTTAACAGAGATCTCTCTCTGAATACACATCCAAGCTTTCACATCATGAAATCCCTTGGGAAAGAGAGTCCATAAACAAGGATGAGGATATTGGGGTAGCTAATCCCTCAACTTAGCCAGTCAGATACCTCACTCAATACAAATTGTATCATAACACTCTTATCACTCATGAGTCCAACACATGAACTCTGAGGTAGAAGGAATTACTCATAGACCATATCGAGGTCGAGAGTCAATGCAGTGCAAGTGATGAAGTGCACATTAACAACGAAATCATCTTCATTGTGTGCAGGGTGCAATATCAGACTAAATATAATTCATTTCCCATTTCTCGTGTAATACCATTCATAGTTGCAAGTAAACGAAGTATATATCATGATATGAGTTCATAGAGAAGAAAGTGTACTAACCATTTCATGTATAACACAAATATTTATGAATTTGATCTAATCTATCAAAATGAAGCTTAAGTAAAAATGACCAAACAAAACAGACGACAATACTAATTCTCGGCGGACCGAGGATTCTCGGCGCACTCCTCGGCGACATTCCCAGGGCCTCAAAAACCCTAAAAAGTCCCTCGGCACACCTCTCAGTGCACCGATCTGGTTCTCGGTGAACTATCCAAAGACTTGAAAATCCCCAGAAAGCCTTAGCGCACTACTCGGTGCACTGAGTAGGTCACCAAACGTTCCTAAAGGCATGCGGCGAACAATTCGACGCACCGAGAAGGTCGTCAAACTGTGCGTTAAGCCATAAACTGGGTTTTCTCTCCATGTTAATGGCCTAGAGTCAAAGAATCTTAAAACCAAACATTCAATACAAGATTTCACATTGAATACACCAACATTCATGGAATTTAAACACCAATAGATATAATTTTCATAATGAAAGCATTATTCATTCAAATAGCATGAAAAATCATGGAAAATCCATGAAAAAACAGTCTATGAATAATTCAATTAAAAATCAATTTGAATAAGTTTACTTACAAGGAGAATTGAAGAAAACACCAAATGATTCAAGGAACAAGCTCCAAATCTTCTTCTCCACCAAAACTTCACTCTAACCTAACTTTTCTATGGTTTATGCAAAAAAAACGTCTTCCATGCATGGAAGAGAGAATGAATATGTTGGGTTTCTTTTGTGTTTCTCTCAAGGTGAGGTGACAAGATCTAAACCTTAGATTTCACCCTCCTAAAATCTCAACCATTGGTTCAAGGCACATGTAGAAGTTGGCAGTACCCTCCACCCACTATGTCTTTCCCCAAATCTAAGCTCTTGAATCCTTATAAAAGTATCCAAGCCACACATCACAAATACAAAAGATAAATTGCATCCAAATCACACATCATAATTAAAATGGGTCCTGCTATGGTGTGTAACGCCCAATTAAATATGGCAAACCACAACCAATCGCATGGCTAGATTAACCCAATGGTTAACCCAAACACAAGAAATTAAATATCATAACGGTTCACTAAAATAAGCATGCATAATTAAAAATATTCAGGGCGTTACATCCTATCCTCCTTCAAGAGATTTCGTCCTCGAAATTTCCTTACCTTAAATGAACACGTGAGGATACTTGTCTCGCATATCGGCCCCGAGCTCCCACGTTGCCTCAGTTGTTCCGTGATTGCTCCACAAGTATTTCACTTTAGATATGACCTTGTTCCTCAGTACTTGATTCTTTCTCTCCAGAATCTCCATCGGGTATTCCTCGTAAGTAGCATCCTCTCTATTCGTTATAGACTGCCAATCGATTACAGCTGAAGGGTCGGGGTCGTACTTCCTCAACATAGAGACGTGAAACACATCACGCACAAGATCCAACTCAGTTGGTAGTAACACTCTATAAGCCACTTCTCCTATCCTTTCAGATATCTCTAAGGGTCCAATGTACCTCGGTGCTAAGTTGCCTTTCTTTCCAAATCTGAACACTCCTCTAGTTGGTGAGACTTTTGATGAACACCCAGTCGCCTACCATAAACTCCAGTTTCTTCGTTCTCAAGTCTGCTTACTTATTCTGCATGTGCTGAGCCATAACAAGTCTGTCTCTGATGATCCTGATCTTCTCTGTTGTCTTTGCCACTATCTCTGGTCCTAGAGGAATATGTACATTATCCTCATTCCAACACAAAGGTGATCGACATGGTCTTCCATACCTATGCTAGCTTAATAACTTTTGTTGTAGGAGAACTCCACCAATGCCAGATGATCCTCCCAACTTCCTTTGAAATCCAAGATGCACGATCTCAAAAGGTCTTCTAATAGCTGATTAACTCTTTCTGTTTGACCATCGGTTTGTGAATAAAATGTAGTACTGAAATTGAGTTGCGTCCCCAAAGCTTTATGTAAACTCCTCCAAAATCTCAAAGTAAACTGAGAGCCGTGGTCTGACACAGTAGTCACAGGCACACCATGAAGTCGAATGATTTCTCTAACATAAAATCCTGCTAACTCGTCAGTATTCATCGTAGTCCTGGTCGGTATGAAATGCGCTGACTTTGTTAGTCGATCCACTATCACCCAAATCATATCATGGTTGTTGTGGGTCTTGGGTAGTCCCATGATGAAATCCATCGATATGTGTTCCCATTTCCACTCTTTGATGGATAAAGGTTGAAGTGTTCCTGCTGGTTTTTTATGTTCTGCCTTCACTTGCTGACGTGTTGCACACTTAGTCACAGATTCCTCAATCTCTACTTTCATCCGTTTCCACCAATAGTTCTGTCGAAGATCATAACATCTTTGTTCTACTGGGGTGAATGGAGTAACGAGATCGGTGAGATTCTTCCAAAATTTCTCTCCTCAAATCCTCGTCATGTGGTACACAGAGTCTCCCTTTGAATCTATCACTTCCATCCCCTTCCTTAGTCCAGTCCGTCCTCTTTGTATCCTTAGCCGAGTCTTGCATCCACAATTCTTTCTCTTGAAGTTCGATGATTCTTTTCTTCAGTGAGGATTTAGTAAGAATATTGCATAGCTTTACTCCACGATCCACTCTACGAGCAACAAAATTAAAATTCGCTAAGGTTTCATACAATTTTCACTCTTGAACAAGCATATGAGCCACTACCCTTCAAGGTTTTCTACTAAGCGCATCTACCACTATATTTTCCTTGCCTGGATGATATTGCAATAAGTTGTAGTCATTAATGAGTTCCATCCATCTCCTCTACTTCATATTCAAGTCTTTCTGAGAGAATAGATACTTTAGGCTCTTGTGGTAGGAAAATACTTCAAAAGTTTCGCCAACTAGATAGTCCCTCCAAATCTTCAGTGGAAATACAATAGCTGTAAGCTCCAGATCATGAGTGGGATGATTCATCTCGTGAATATTCAATTGTCTCAAGGCGTAAGCTACCACCTTACCTTTTTGCATCAACACACAACCCAATCCAGACAAAGAAGCGTCCGTATAAACCATGAAATCTATGCTGCTAACAAGAATAGTTAACATTGGTGCAGTAGTTAACTTCTCCTTGAGAGTCGAGAAAGCTTTCTAACAAGCATCATCCCAAATAAATTTAACATCTTTCCTTGTAAGCTTAGTCAACGGAGTTGCGATGCTTGAAAACCCCTCTATGAACCGTCTGTAATACCCTGCTAGTCTAAGAAAACTATGAATCTCGGCAAAATTCTTGGCCTGTTCCCAACTCGACACTACATCAAACTTTCTCGGGCCCACAATGATACCTTCCTTAGTCACCACGTGGCCTAGGAACTTCACTCTATTGTGGTGCCAGTGCAAAGACCTTTCCCAACTGTGGTTCCTGCTGTGAATGTTGTTGTGACTGCTGCTGTGAAGGTCCTCTCTAGCGATGTCCATTTGAAGTTCATACCTCCGCATCAACAGAGCTGCAATCTCCTCTATCTCGAATAGGTGGTCCTTCAACCAACCGATGTTGAAGCCCAAGTCCTCGAACCAAGAGATGCTCACCCTCCACGCATCGACAATGTCCACGGTATGCAATTCATACCAGGTCCTTGAGATGGATTCCAAAAGGGTGCACAACTCTATGAACCCAAATCAGAGGGACCCTTTCCCTCTCTGAGATGTCCCCGTACATCCGAAAGATGGCTTCCATCCAGTTCACCACGTCTTCAGGAACGTAATACCCCTAGAATTGTGAGATGGCGCGATAGCTAGTAGGCCCTATCTTGTGCCTCTTCACCGGTCTTGAAGGCTTAGCCTGTGTAGGATGATCTGTTGAAGCAATAGGTGGGATGACAAGGCTCTCTCTAGGGGATGCGATGGTCGAATGAATAGTTGTAATCTCTCGGCCAGCGTCTTCGCCTTCCGCCTGGGGGCTATCTAGGACCTCCGCGATCAGATTCGGAGGGAGGGAATCCCCGGATGAAGAGATGGCTAAAGTGACCATGTCCTCCTCCTCTCCTCTCGGTCCATAGGGGGCCCTAGAGTAGTGGGGGTGTGGAAGTGTTCTCCAAGGCCCTCTGACCGGGAGCATGTGTCTCTGGTAGAGGAGGGCTCACGGCCTCAACTTCAGCCTCCACCTCAACTTGAGCTCCGGACTCGACCGTAGCCCTGACCTTGGCTTCTATTTCAGTGAGTACCAGTGCGGTCTCGATAGGGATAGAGTGAGCAACTGCCTTGAGAGGAGCATCTGATGTCACCATGTGAAGAGGGACTTCCATCCAGAGTCGAGGATCAATGTCCTCCGAATTGGAACCTTCCACCTCGGACTCTCGGCCACCAAATTCGTCCTCACCCTCAGCTTTAGATTTGTCTTCTCCTGTGCCCAAGTAATCATCAAATTCGTCTTCAACCTCGGGAGGAGTTTTGAAAGGTTCCACAGGGGGCTCCCCTGCCTCGATCCTCCGGTAAACATCTAGTTCCATAACCATGGCTGCGACGGTCATGTGTGAAGGGTGGGGGAAGCCCAAGATGCCGGGTCTGTGTTTTGCTCTCCCATCCAAGAGCTTTTTTTCCACTATGGTCATACCCGACTTCAAGCTCTCCTCATAGTGGGCATCAAATATTTTCTTTGGCATCTCCACAAGCGAGCGGGCCAAGTCCTGAGAGAAAAAAGAAAAAAGAGAAAGAAGAGTAAAGATGGGAAGAGATGAGAAGATTGAACCTCGGTCTTGGATAACAAAAAATATCTAGCCTGGCATTCTGCTTACCAAGTTCATTTGGTTGCTCTTCCCTTTGATTCTCAGTTGCCCTTGAATCCTGAGAACTTCACTGAGGACACGAGGAGGGGCATCTCCATCGTGCCCCATCTCGTTCGGAGACCCTGGCCAATGAACAAATCCAGTATGAGTGATTTGTCGCTCACAAACACATGAAGGTAGCACACAAACACTTACCTTAAGGGGGTTGCTCTTCGGTTGTTAAAGGGGCTGATGCCAACGGAACATTGATCCCGGACTTGTCCGCAGCCGGGACCTGGCTACCAAAGGAAGACAGAGTTAGGTGCTATTTACAACTTGATCTCGGCCAAGGTTAAAGAGATCAATAACCTTTCTCATGGGTCTCAGAGCCTTCGCCGGACCTCCCTCGCTCTGTTTCCTCCTCCCTTCTCTCTCCAGAAGGCTGGAAAGGGCTACAACTTCGAGGATAGTCACCATGGAAGCAGCAGCTACAACCTTCCCCTGATAAAAGAAGTAAATACATATCAAAGAGGAAAAAGGGGAGGAAGGAAGTGAAATTTGACCTTCTTGGTCCCGCTATGTGGCCTTAGAGGTAGTGCACATTACCTCTATAAAAGGCTTTGGAGCCTTGGTTGAGCCCCCTTGCCCTGCTTCTTCTCATTCTTCTGCCCCTTAGCTGAGGAGCTAGGAGGGGCAATAGCGGTAGGAGTGGCAGCCGCTGGAGCAGCAACAACACCCTCATCTTGTCCCGTGGCGCTCGAGCCTCCCAATCCTGGGTCGCCAGTTGAAGGTTTTACGACAGGCACATACTAGTGATGGTAAGCTTAGAAAGAGGGGGACGAGGGGCCGGCTTGAAGATACCCTTGGAGGGCTTGCAAGATTCCCCGACCTTCTTCAACTGCGTATCTCGACTGTCTACCGACACAATGGACAACACCAAGGTCGAATCATTGAAGGCAGTGGCCTCTGCATAGAAGCGCCTCCAAAGCTCTAACCAAGATTCGGAGGCACCTCCTTTCATGGCCAATGGGGCTGTCTCAATCAAATCCTAAGCAACGAGGAACTGAAGCCTGTCCTCGAGGGTATACCTCCTGCCAACATCTGGCGATTTAGGATCAGGGAGTATGTTTATTCTGGGAGCCCTCTGATCCATCCCGAATTGGCGGGCCACCCGATCTGGGTTGTAAGCCATGAGGCTCGGAGTCAATGCCTCGACCCCTCCCAGAACGTGACCTTGGCGAACGATCACCAAGTAAGTCTATGACTCTTGGGGGAGTTCGTGCCATGCAGACACCGAGATCGTTTCTCCACCCGTAAGGTTAGCACCCCGACATTGCTCCATGCCCGCGATCTTCCGAGCATACAGGCAGAATTTGAACTCCATCTCATGGTCCAAAACAAAGGACACATTAATCTCCATCCTAGGACACTCCCCAGACTAGAAGCTGATCCAGGGACGCGGGCCTCCGCCTACCTTGACTTCCACACCATCAAAGATAAACACGGGAGTATAGTTTGGATATATCTCCCACAAGAATAGTTGTAGAACCAGCATCAATCACGGTCTCCATAACACGTCCCCCTAGGTGCGAGGCGATCCGCTGCCAACAGGTCCAAGCCCTCGCACAGATTCCCCATAAATAGAGGAGCTAAAGGCACTGTCATGCCTTGAGTCAACTTGATGGCTAAATGAAGCACTCCCTCGTTCACTTTATCATCCGGGAAGCTCGCGAGGACAAAGTGGGAGAGCCATAAAGTTATAAAGGCCTCGAGAACAATCGGGTTGTCCTTACCCTCACCATCGACTACATCGAGGACATTCGCCCGACGGTTGATGTTCCTTTCCCACTAGAAATACTTGATCCATCGTAACTTTGTGCGCCAGGTACCCAGCGTGCCCACAGGGATCCCCGATCTTATCACTAGCCTTCTGGCATACTCTCTAAGGCCGTCTTTCAGTTGGGCTTCGATGGGTCGCTCCTCCTTTGTCAGTTTGACATGGGCCAGGTTCTGGTTCCCCAACACTAGGAAGCAAGTCAGAATCTCCACGCCCTCAAGTGTTGGGGTAATCTACCCCCGGGTGACACCTGTGCGTGCAATTAATGAAGCGACTCCAGCACGCTCGAGATGTTCACACGGCAGTTGCTTTTTCTCGGGTTCTACCCCGTCCATCCAACCAGTGCTCAGCTAGGGCTTGCAACGGATCATAGCTCCGAGATTTGCGCTTATAACGCATCACGTCGACACGTTTTAAGCGTAGGGGGCTAATGATGATCCCATTTTTGGTAAATTCAAATTGGGCCAATGTTTGCGCACCACGTGGCATGGCCTGCGGTTCGTGCAAGTCCAACTTCCTCCAGGATGCAATTCTCCCTCCTCACGAGAGATCACTCTAGCTCCCGGTTACAGGATCAAATGAGCATTTCACCCGGGGCAAGAAACCTTTCCCTTCCTGGGGATGGTGGCTTCACGACCACTATATAAAGTAAGCCCCTTTCAAAGGCAGAGGTAGGGCTAATGTAGTGACCCTAACATGTAAATAAGATATATTAATTAATTAGAGATTAATTAAACAAGATGATTAATGAGGATGAATCAATAG
>JAUPMG010077481.1:1607-30128 GCA_031762675.1 Pachysandra terminalis | reverse complement strand
CCCCCCCCCCCCCCCCCCCCCCCAAAGTATTTAGATTTCCATGTCACCATCTTCTTTGATACTCTCTCCACCACTCCATTCCAAGACCCAACACTTTTGAAAGATGCACCCAAGAGAATACCCAAATATGTGGTACGACTTAGGAGAGATCCAACCCTGCATTCCAAGATAGACTGGACTGGTCTAAGTTTTCCCTATCCCCAATTCCAAACATCTCACTTTTGGCCAGATTCACCTTTAAGCTCGATGTTGCTTCAAAGCATAGTAAGATGCATATTAGCACCCTTAATTGGAATTGCTCAGCTTTGCAAAACACAAAGGTCTCATCTGTGAATTGTAAATGTGATATGTAAGTCCTTTCATCCTCCAAGACACATCCCTCCCATATCCTAGCTGCCTTCCCAGCTTTCCTTATAAATCTGCTCAACGCCTATGCTACAATGGTGAAGAGGAATGGAGATAGAGGATCTTCCTTCTTGATTCCTTTAGACCCTTCAGAGAAGCCTCTGGCTGTCCCATTAACTAGTACCGAGAATGATGTGGTGGAAATACAAGTTGAAATCCAATTCCTCCATTTGAAACCACAACCCATTCTTCTTAGCAAATACAACAAGAAATCCCAAGATACATGATCATAAGCTTTCTCTAGGTCCAACTTACATACCAACCACGCAGTCCACGCCTTCTTTCTTCTCTCTAAAGTATCTATACATTCATTAGCAATTGTCACCTCATCCAAAATTTTCCTTTCACCAATAAAAGAACTCTAATTACTTGAAATGACTTTGGGTAGAACCTTCCTTATCCTGTTTTCCAAACTTAGCTAGAATTTGTAGAAACTTCCCACCAAACTAATAGGTCCGAAATAGTTTATTTTCATGGATCCTTCCTTTTTAGAAATAAGACAGAGAAATGTGGCATTGATGTTTTTCTCAAAAAAATCTGAATTGTAGAACTCCTTCAATGCGAATATTAATTGATCCTTAATTATACTCCAGCATTTTTTGGGAAAAATGCCATAGAGAAGCCGTCTGGACCCAGAGCCTTATCTCTCTTCATCTCTTTGATGACTTCCCACGCCTTCTTTTCCTCAAAAGGACTCTCAAACATATCTCTATCTTCATCACCAGTTACATCAAACTCCATCCCATCTAAAGTAGGTCGAAATGTTTCCATTTCCTCAAACAGTTTTCCAGAGTAACATTTCACAGCTTTCTTGATGCTATTTTTTTTTCTTCAAACACCTCCCCTTCTACCTCCAATCTCTTTATGTTATTTATCCTACTTCTTGCATTTGCCATTTTGTGAACAAATCTGGTGTTGACACTCTAGATGAACTTAGCAGTCCTGATTAAATGTTGATTCTATCACATTTAGGCTGCTCAAGGGTTTGAAGCCATGTCGGAGGTCGAGGGGAGATTCCTGAAAATTGAAGGCAAATCCTTTGAGTTCCATGTCTGGAAGGAGAAGGGTTCGAAGTTGTTGCACTTTAGGGAAAAAGTAAAATCGGGTCTATCGATCTGGTCTTTCCTTGGGAGGACTGTTTGTGGGTGGTGCAAGGTGTTGAGAGAAGCATTAAGGAAGAGAAGGATCAAGTTGTTTTCAGCTCTAGGAGGTTGGGTTCTTCTGTGGTGATTATGAAGTTGTGTTTCAATAAAGGTGGACCGTTCCTTAAAACTGTCAGAGTTCCTTAGTAACGGTAGATCCAAATGTATTTGTTTTCCAGCAGGTAAGGGTCGTAAGGGATGGTTGGACATGTTGCAAATTCTGGTTTGGGAACTGGGCATGCAAAACCAGGTGAGTCCCTCCAAACCAGAGGAGGGTAGTAGGGAGAATCCAATTGTTTTGGCGAGGGATCTCTCTAAGGCAGGGCATCCAGGCCCTGTTGTTACGTCGACGCTAGGAAAAGGATCCAAGGCAGGTCAGGGAGAACCCACCATTCTAGTTCCTAGACATGGAGAAGGGAGTGTTTGGTCTTGTGGGTCGTTTGGGTCGAACCCGACTATGGTTTGCCATGGTATCGATACTTCGGATAATCTGTCGAAGCTTGATAGATGTCTGGTTGGGAGATTCGAGGGTGAGCTGCCGAAGGTTGATGTTGTGAGGGGATGGGTGAAGCACCATTGGAGATGAAATTATCATCGTCATTATTCCTTTTCTCTTTCCTGTCGAAGAAGGAGGCGGTGACTACTTTGAAGTTCGGAATCAGGAAGTATGGTCCGTTTTTCATTTCTCTGGATTGGTGGAGCCCTCGGGCAGGGTGCGAGGCGGAAGATGCGAAGGACGAGAGGTTATGGGTGAGGGTATTCGGTGTCCCTCTCCACATTTGGTCTGGGGAGTTGTTCAGGTCCCTTGGGGAAGTTTGTGGAGGCTATGTGCGCACTGATTTTGCGACAGAAGAGATGATGGAGTTACAGTGGATCAGACTGCAGGTAATAGCACCTCTTAGGAGGAAAATACCCCTTATTAGGCTGAAACTGAGTTCCGAGTGGTTTTCTTGCCAAGTTTGGTGGGAGAGAGGCCCCTTCCGGGGCGCCGAAAATTGTTTTCCAGTAGTCAGAGCGTTAGACTTCGGAAGTTGCAGGCTGTCTAAGGTTGAAGATGACAGCCTGCTCCCATCAGTGAGGTGTTCGTCCTTGAAGTTAGATCGTGCAGAGGTTGGCAGATCTTGCGTCAGAGGGGCCACGCCTTTTAATGCGGTAGAAGATTTAAATTTCAAACCGAGTGGGGCGATTAAGGGGTGTGGGACTGTGACGGGATTGTCTGGGCCGAGGGGAAGCCCAAGCGGCCCTCGGTTGGCTGGGGGCTTGCGCCGGCTGGGGAGGTTGTTTCTTTGGTTGAGACCCAAAGGAGGGGGCTCTAGTTGATGAGTTAGAAGTTGGACCTTCATCTTTGGGCCCTGTTTCTGGGCTCGAGTCCAAGTCTAGAGAGCCTGAGGAGTGTCTGGCCTGTAGTTTTAAGCCTTGCCAGGTCGTTGCTGATTGCCCCATCTTAGGGGATCAGTGTTTGAGCTCTCAGGAAGAGGAGGCTTTGTTGGAGATCAGCTTAGGAGGCTCAAGGTTTTTGATCCCAGATCTGGTAGCCTTAGAGTTGGCTTTGAAGCTTCTTGGGAGGGGTCGTGGGGACTGAAGGAGGGAGGCGGGAAGTCGGAGTTCGCCAAGGTTGTCGAGGAGGCTTCATTCGTTCCGCAGCAGCCCTCCTCGCCTGAGGTCTCTGTTTGCAACATCGGTGAGAAGCTGTTCATGTACTCTTGGAAGGGTAGAGCTTGTCGCAGCCTCGATTTCCCTATTGCCAATTTTGAACCCATTAACCTGAATTTCTCTCCTTCTCGCACTCTATCTTCTGGGGGTTTCCGAGCTAATCGAGTAGGGGTGGATCCTGGTCTGAAACTCCAGTCGTCGTTGCTGGATAAGGCTTTGGGGGGTAAGATTCTCTCGAGTTTGAAGGTGCCGATGTCCGATCTTCTGAGTAGTTCGGGTCGGATTTGGGATCTGGAGGTGTGTGTTGCCCTGCCATCCCTGGTGTGCGAGGTCGAGGATGATGCTTTGTGCTCAGTGGAGCCAATTAATTTTTTTCTCCCTGGTGAACGGCGTCGTGTTTTTTGGATTGGGAGAGCAGGTCGGCGTCTAGTGATGGGTCTCCCCTTAGCCCTTCACTAGATTCGGAGGAGTCGATTTCGGAGTGGATTATTGAAAAATTGGAGACCTTTAAGGAGTTCTTGGGTTTGTCTTGTGAAGGATTTGAAGCTGAAACTATGAAACCTCTAGCAGCTATTGAGAGGAGGCATAAGAGGGCGTCCAAGGGTGGTAACTCAAAGCTGAAAAGGGAGATGCACAGATTGGAGTGGAATCTATCAGAGGATAATGGTAGAGATGGGTCTAGAGGTGAGGGGAAGAGAAGGGAGAAGGGGTTGTTAAAGGTTACTGATGAATGCTAAAATTCTATCGTGGAATGTTAGGGGGTTGAACGCGCCAGAAAAGGGAGACTGTTAAGTTGGCGCTTGGCAGCTAGAAACCGAACATTATTATTTTTCAAGAATCAAAGTTGGAAAGGGTAGACGCGATGGTGCTTTCTAATTTATGGGGTGTAAAGAATGTGGATTGGGTTGTTAAACCTGCTGTAGGGACAGCTGGTGGTATTTTGATTGGATGGAGGAAAGATTTTGTTCTTTTGGTCGATAAGAGAGTGGATGACTTTTCTATTTCTATTCTGTTTAGAGACATTTCTTCTAACGAGGACTGGGTGATTTCGGGTGTCTATGGGCCGACGAACAAGGGGGACTCCAGAAGGTTTGGTCCAAGTTGGAGAGGGTGAAGATTTTGTGGCCTTTTCCTTGGTGCGTAGGCGGTGATTTTAACATTGTTAGATTCTGTTCTGAGAAGTTGCAGTGTAATCATATTTCGAGCCATATGAGGGAATTATCCGACTTCATCAACTCCAATGAGCTGGTTGACGTCCCTCTTCATGGTTGCTCTTTCACCTGGTCAAGCCATCAAGAGATTCCTTCTCTTTCCAAGCTTGACAGATTTTTGGTTTCTCAGTGTTGGATTGATAAATTCAACCTTGTGCAGGCATCTTCTCTTGCTCGCCCAACTTCCGACCACATTCATATCATGTTGGAGGGTTGGCCTGTCTGTAGACGAGGAGCTCCGTTCAGATTTGAAAACATGTGGTTGGAAGATGAGGGTTTTGTGCCCTTTGTCAAAAACTGGTAGGAGAACTACAAAGTCGGCGATACTCCTAGTTTCATTTTCTGCAGTAAACTTAAAGCTTTGAAGTCTGCATTAAAGGTTTGGAATAAACAGGTTTTTGGGAAGGTCGAAGCTAAGCTGTGTGAGATGCTTAAAGATATTGAATCTGTGGATAGAAAAGAGGAATTGGCTCCATTGCTTACTAAGGATTGGGTGGATAGGGAGAGCCTGAAGATGGAGTTCAAAAGATTGGCTAAGTGCGAGGAGATATCTTGGAGACAAAAGTCTAGAGCTCTTTGGCTCAAGGCTGGAGATAAAAATACTAAGTTTTTTAATCAAATGGCTAATGCTAGAAACAGGATTAACACTATAAAGAAGCTTGAGGTGGATGAGACTCTTTTGAGGAGGAATTGAAGATTAGAGCTGAAATTGTGAATTTCTATTCAAACTTGTTTGTCGAGGAAGAATCGTTTTGGCCCAAGTTGGATGGTCTAGAATTCGTCTCTATATCTCCCCAAGATAACAATCTCCTCAAGAGGGCAGTTCAGGAAGGAGGTGTGGGCTGCTATTCAAGAGCTTCATGGCGACAAAGCAACGGGACCTGATGGTTTTTCCCTTGCTTTTTACAAAAAGTGCTGGGCAGTGATCAAGGATGATCTCTTGCCGCTATTGCTGAACTTTTTCAAGTTTCAGCTTTCGTTAGGTGTGCTAACGTGACTTTTATTTCTTTGATTCCAAAGAAGGAGGAGGCTATTAATGTTAAGAACTTTCACCCTATTTGTTTGGTGAGTAGCTTTTACAAAATTTTGTCCAAAATCCTTGCTAATAGATTAAAGAAGGTCCTTCCGAACATCATCTCTCACTCTCAAAGTGCTTTTGTTGGAGGGAGGCAGATCTTAGATAGGGTTTTAATCGCTAATGAATGTCTGGATTCTCGGATTAGAGAAGGGGTTCAAGGCTTAATTTGCAAGTTGGATATAGAGAAGGTATATGATCATGTAAATTGGAACTTTCTTCTTTACCTTTTGAGGTGCATGGGCTTCAGGGAGAAATGGACGGTTTGATCAAGTCTTGTATTGAGTCTGTGTCTTTCTCTATTCTTGTGAATGGTACATCTACCGAGTTCTTTGGTGCTTCTAGAGTTTTGAGGCAAGGAGACCCTCTCTCTCTCCTTTCCTTTTGTGATCGTGGTGGAAGCGTTGAGTAGAATGATTTCAAAAGCCAAGGAAGGGGATTTGCTGAAGGGTTTCAAGGCGGGTAATATGGTCTAGTTGTCTCTCACCTCCAATTTGCAGATGATACGTTGATTTTTTGTGCTGCTAAAGACCACCAGTTGAGATTCTTGCGATGTATTTTAGTGTGTTTTGAGGCGGTTTCCGGGCTGAAGATCAACTTGGGGAAGAGCGAGATTTTTAGGGTGGGAGAAGTCTCTAATTTGGATGTCCTTGCCAGAAATATCAGTTGTAAGGTGGGGAAACTGTCTACCACTTATTTAGGCATTCCTTTGGGAGCTGGATTCAAGGTATCTTCAGTTTGGAATGGCGTGGTGGAAAGAATGGAGAGGAGACTTTCAACCTAGAAAGGGAAATTTCTCTCCAAAGGGGGCAAGGTTACTCTTATTCAATTTCGCTGAACACCTAGCCAACCTTATTAAGATGCTCTAGTTTTCAAGATTTATATTTTCTCTAGATAGTCTCCAACAGATTCCTAAGAGGGATATGAAGGTAAAACAAAAGTTATGTGAGGAAAAAAAAGCAAAAACAACATAATACTGAGAAGTAAGAAAATAAAATGCTGAAAGGTATATTCACAGGCTGACAGCAAAAATATACAGAAAATTCAGTCAGAATTGTATTTCGGAGCTTTCCATAGAATAAGTATCCATAGAAACACAGAGAAAAAAAAGTGGCTTACTTCTTCCATCACCAGCTTGACAGAGTCACCTATAATATTCATCAATCTATCGTCATCAACACCACAATCTCGAATCTCTTGGACTGGGACATCACCAACATCAGTTAACACCCGTGGATCATTTAATTCTTTCCCTGCAATACCCAAACATCATGTAACATGGAGATACCAGAAAGTGACAGATTAAGAAGACAAGCATGCAATTGGCATAGAGATAAGCCTGTTAATTCATCTTCATAAATATGATTATTTACAAGTGAAGATTCATGATAAATATGATTATTTACAAGTGGAGATTCACGTGTTCCACAATTAACACTTTCCAATCAAGTAAGCGCCACTAAATTCTTTTAAGCCACCTTGAACAATCAGGCTGGACATATAGGGTATTCTTCCTAATAGAATAGGATTCAAAATGTCTTGGGCAAATAGACCCGCTTATTGACTGTCAAATATGAGTTCATTGATTTTACATGATCTCTTGGGAGGTTGACTGATGAAATCATGCCTTCATCCACCTATTCCAAATATACCTATTGGTGCCAAGGAAAATCCATGCTTGCATTTTCAAGTTTCTCATATGAATTGCAAGATATACGACTGTGAGCACCTTGTCCATGTTTAGGCACCTTAGTAGTACTAGCAAAGAACCCATGCTAGGCTCTTGAAATAGCTCCATGAGTCAATCACATTCAACCAAAGTTTGCACACTTGCATCAAGGTTGCACTACGTCATGCACTTTATGGCATGTATAAGTTTTGCCTATGACAATGTGGTCAATGACACTGTCAACAAGTGAAGAAGCATACTGCGTAAACAAAATTTGTTAAGACACATTAGTATCCTAAGATGAGAACCACCAGGAACACAAGTAAAAATTGTAACAATGTCTTTTAGCACTCAAAGCACCAAAAACAATTGTGATACACAAAACCATTGCTTACTCAACGGACCTAGTAGGGAAGATGCAAAGCATTGCTTACTCGATAGCCAATTCCAGGATTAGAATAATTTTTACATGGGAATTTGAGAACGAGTTTTGATGGTTTGTAGTGCCCTTGGGGCTCACCTTCTCCCATACTCGTCAATGATTGGAGATGGTTGGAAACAAAACCACCACCAATTACTTGGGATTATCGAGAGAATCATGAACAATAAAACTTCGAACAATAAAACTCCGAAGTAATCATGAACAATTACTTCGGACCTAGTAGGGAAGATGCAAAGCATTGCTTACTCGATAGCCAATTCCAGGATTAGAATAATTTTTACATGGGAATTTGAGAACGAGTTTTGATGGTTTGTAGTGCCCTTGGGGCTCACCTTCTCCCATACTCGTCAATGATTGGAGATGGTTGGAAACAAAACCACCACCAATTACTTGGGATTATCGAGAGAATCATGAACAATAAAACTTCGAACAATTTAATATATACACATTTAGTTAACAACATATAATAATAAATGCAGAGAAAAGGATGAAATCTATGTCATGTATCCATTACCAAGTGAAAGCATGATTCAACATTTCAAAATAATGAATTAATACAGCTACATCTGTCAAGCAAGCATAAAGTACAGGAAAAAGAAATATATAATGTGACTAATAATAATTTGAGATTAAAGTTTATCATTGGCATGCTACTCTTTTTCACCTTCTTCAGTTGTAGAATTTGTGCTGCCACACCAAATTGCCTCCCTAATCCGAGGAGGAGCAAATGCAGGACCCTGAAGAAAAGATGAGTTATGTCCTAAAGGAACTCCAAGAAGTGATGTTGATGCTAAGGCACCTCCTAACGCCCGCACAAGCTCTCCCTAAACGAAACCAAAATTAACCTTCAAATTGTGTTATCATACAAATGTGTGTGTGTATAAATATTGTACAAGTCAATCCAACGAGGTATACAAGTCCATTCATTGAAATGTACAAGTCAATCCAACGGGAAGTATAAGTCCACTCATTACAATCTACTAGTTTTTTTAAAATAAATATATTCAAAAAAGGGTAATTTGACTGGTAATAGATTGCTATGATAAACTACCATGCATTTTTAATTGTTTCTGAAAAGTTACATTTTAAGGCTTTCAAAAAGTTCGACTGAAATTTAGTAACAAATAAAAAGTACAACTAAAAGCTATTTCCCCATATATATATTTTAAAATCATACAATATAAAAGATGAAAGAAGCAAAGTCAGTAAAAAGTATCAATTAGACAGCACCCACCAATTACATGGAATGATGGAATAAAAGCAGGCATAAAGCATAATTTCAATAATACTGCACCTTAGCAAGAAACATGCCCTCTTCAAGACACAAAAAGATTACAGATGAGACCATAATAAATGCATAAAAAGAGGACTGTAGATATGGCAAAAGAAAAGCATGGCACACAGTGTAATTTCAATAATATTGCATCTTAGCAAGCAACATGCCCTCTTCAACACACATGAAGATTATAGACGAGACCATAATAGAATGCAACAAAAGAGGATTATAGATATGGCAAGATTCTTTTTTTTACAGATAAGCATGAAAGAATCCACATCTGTTCCTAAGTGGAGAAGTTTGAATAAAGAGTTATTTTGTTCTTTTTCTGGCTGCAATACCATCAAAGCCACTCAATAAGGACTTATTGATTCAAATGGGTTCCAACATTTTCCATAAATCTATATTTTGACGTTGAAGTTTGTCTCATATTATTCAATTTGAGCCAGAGGAGAATCCGTAAGTGCTCGAATTGGCACAACTAATTGTTATTCTAATTGTTGTCAAAAGCAACTGCATATGCGATTGTGCTGTCCTTTCTGATTGTAAGAGTTCTGCAAGACTGCAACCGCATAAGGTATTATATGTCACATATGCGATCATGCAACCTCACAATGTATGTGCGGTAGCACAATTGCCATGGTTAGAAATATAGTCAGTAAATGCCTTTTTTTATTTTAATTTTGAGTACTTTAATATCAGGTGAGCACTTGACATTTTCAGAGCTTCTATGACCATAATGTTTTTGGGGGAATTTTTCCTTTTTAAAATTTTCCATCTTTTAACATTTTTTGTTATGTTATGTGATTTGTGTGATTCGTATGGTCGTATATACCAAGATGTCAATCCAAGAAATTTACTTACAAAGAAACATATATAATGCTGCTTCCCAACCACCGACGATGTTGCAATTAATGTTTAGCATCTATAAATTTCAGCAAAAAAAAAGGGGGACAAAATAATTGAAAAGATTCTCAATGTGATCTCATCTTACTGAAAATTTTGAAATGCCATTAATATTCAAGAAGATGGAACTTCTACGGCCTTGAAAAGAAAGGACAAATTAAGAGTAGACAGCAGTTGAATTGTTCCCTGATCTGGTCCTCTTTGTTCTTCTCGTAAGTGATGAGAAAAATAATCAGGAGGAAGATTAGGGATCAATAACAACAAAATCCCTTATCTCAATTAGTTAGGATCGGCAGGAAGAATCCTGTTCCTCCATCCCAATCTGTCAAAAAACTATATCTTCAGTCAGATTATGAGGAAGATTAGGGATATCATCTCCAATCTACACATGTTGCCAACATACAGATGTTTCGCTAATGATTTGGCACCCAACAACTACATTACTGTTTCTATTGGGGTATCATCCTCAATTTGCCTCTGCTACTGAAATTCTCACTTCCTAATTATTTTAATAATGCGGTAAGAAACTCAACTTTGAGAATGTATGGCTTATCTATAAACATACTTGCAACTAACAATTAGGTTATAGATAGGAGTAACACAATATTATGCGTTATCCATAAACATACTTGCAATTAACTACTAGGTTATAGACAGGAGTAACACAATATTATGTGTCATCTATAAACATACTTGCAATTAACTACTAGGTTATAGACAGCAGTAACACAATACTATGTGTTATCTATAAACATACTTGCAATTAACTATTAAGTTACAGACAGGAGTAAACATGATTATGCCTTCTGGCATAATCATCAATTAGGAGTAACACATGATTAAGCTTACTAGCATAATCATCAGTTATTCACAACAAATAGTAACTTCAGAATGAGATTTACGAATTTTTAGATGAAGAGCAAAGCATTACCCTTGCAATCTGGATATACTAGATTTACATAAAACGATACATACATTACAAGAAACCTTGCTCACATTCACACAAATTAAAGAATATAGAAGATGTCTACCAACATAATAGTATTGTAAATAAAATTAGAACATACCTTGAGCTTTGCTCTCTCACGAATAAGAGTTAGGGAAGCATCTATAACACGTTTCTGGCCATTTTCTATCAAATCAAGTGGGACATTTGCCGCATTTAGTTTCTGCAAATAATGGATCCCATGCCTCCCTATATTCCTCATATCTATGATCTCAAAATAAAATTTCAACATATGATTAAGTAATTCCATATGTTGGAAATATAAATTGAGAAGGATGAAATTGATCTTCCAAATATTAGACAAATCTGAAGATATTCTGAGGACAAATGAAACAATTTTTCACTTTTCATTTTTTTGTAACAAGAGAATCCAGGTCCTTATCCAAACATGAAATATTCTTGACCTTAATAATAATAATAATAATAATAATAATAATAATAATAGCAACAATAGTAATAATAATAATAATATTTTTTGCTTATTGACTCATATTGACTCATTTTTCGCTTGACCTTGACCTTAGGGAGACTCCTGTATTGACTCAAATTTTTCGCTTCTTGTGGAAGGCCAAGGTTCCTCCTAGAATCCGTACCTTTTTTTGGTCGGCAATCCTCTATAAAATGAATACATGTGACATGCTCCAAGGGAAGAGGAAACACCTGAAGATGTCCCCTCATGTTTGTGCAATGTGTATGAGTCAAGATGAGTCAGTGGGCCATTTGCTTCTAGGGTGTGGGGTGGCACATTCCATTTGGTCTTTTTTATTGCAGGAGATTGCTATGGGAAGGGTACTACCTCCACGCATTGATCTGTTACTTCATCAGCGGTTATTTTCAAGGGCGTGGGAAGAGGGGCAGAATGATGTATAGTGCTCTATTTCAGACAGTGATGTAGGTAATCTGGGAGGAGAGGAACAAAAGGATCTTTAAGGATAGGAGTGGGGGCACCAGGACGATTATTGACTCGATTAGCCAGTTGGTTGCATCATGGATGTTGGTACAGCCGGGGTTTAGAGGAGTTTCAAGGTTGGACCTGTTTAGTGAATGGGGTACAATGGTCAGGTCATCCCCTTTTACAGCTAGTGTGAGTTTAGTTTGGCAACCGCCAAGTGAAGAGATCATCAAGCTTAACTTTGATGGTTCATCCCTAGGCAATCCTGGCCCTTCGGGTGTAGGAGGTATTTTCAGAGATCACCATGGGACTATCCTTCATGCTTTTTCAGGACCATTAGGGGTTGGGGATTCGGTTCATGCTGAGATCAGTTGGTTGCGACGTTCTAGCATGAGTGCTTGGAGAGTACATGCATCTATGTAGTCTAGTGTGATTCCTAGCCCATGATCTATGTGTTTCTTTCAGTCATATCCCAAGATGGGCACAAATGGTCTGGCTGATACATTAGCTAAGAATGGGGTGGGGAGAGAGGGATTGTTTATTGGGATTCTAGTGAGAACATGCTTGTGGGTGGGGAATAAGGGTGTCTTGGTTCTAGTTTCCGGACTTGGGCTAGGATCTTTTCTTTTTGTTTTTACTATGTTTAGCTTTCCATAGTCCACCTCGGACTTATTGTACATTATTCACTTCTCCTTTGATGACTATATATATATACACACACACACACACATACACATACATATAATAATAATAATAATAATAATAATAATAATAATAATAATAATATTGATAACAACAACTATACCAATAATTTAACAAAGATAGTAGAATGCTATACTAATAATTTAACAAAGATAATAGAATGCAGGACAAAACACTAATCTTTTCGTGTTGCCTTCGTATTTTTCACATTTGTATTTTTCATCGCATTTTGTTGTTGTTGTGTTGATTTTGTTGTTATACTAAGCTACCATAAGCAAATGAGAATGGAAGACTAAAATAATTCAAATGTGCTTGACCATATATCAGTTCCACCAGCCTGTACAGAAGGAAATCAGATCTATATATATATATATATATATATATATATATATATATATCGAGTTGCTCTGAGTCGAGTTATTGAGTTAATTCTATTCAGTAAACTCTCGAGTCGAGTCAAGATTTCTTGTTTTCGAACTATGGTATTACCAAGACAGTTAAAATAGGGTTTTTCAAAGATATGAAGTCACATGGCTAGAAACGAGACCATTTTTGGCACATGTTCATGGTGTCATGGTGATGTACTCATTACGCCACGACATGTGACAACTCTAGGAGAGCTGTCAATATTATAGACAACTTGATTAAGTTTTTCAACAATTTGAAAAGGTTACCTAACACATAATATAGTGTACAACATTTTATCACAGCTTCCAATCATGAATGTAAGGCACACTAAGTTTCATAAAATTTAATAAGATAAGCGCAATTACATGATATCTAAACTTATATGTATCTAAGAATTCACTAAAACTGATACAACTTAATAGGATGAGGTTAGACAGATGATAACTTTTAAGTATCTAAGCACTCACTAAAATTGATCTAACTTTATTAGATATGTTTAGATACAAATTCAATAAGATAAACTTAGGTACAAGATATCTGGTCACTCAAACCGATATGATATATAATAGGATAAAAGCTGATATAGATGATCACTTATAAATACCTAAGACTCATTAACACCAAAGGTTATATACATAAGACATTTTCTAGGATTTCTTTATCTTGCTTTTCTTATATTGACTAACTGTTAGTATAATTTTTGATTACTTAAGTGTGGCCAAGGAAATCTTGATGGGCTTGGAAAAGAACTTTGCAGGCGGATCTAATGAATGTAAATATGATTTTATTGTACATTATTATGTTTCAGCATCCTCACCGAAAAAACTGGCCCAGAGTACCACTCCATAGGAATTGCAAACTTACTTTACTAAATTAGGGTTTGCCTAGCTACATTGAAAGAGGGGACAATATTCCAACATTAGTAAACGACTTAATCTGATTGTTCTGATTCCTATAATAACACGATCTTTGCCGTTTTTACTATAAATGTGTGAAAAAAATGGTAAATGATTTGGATCAAAATAACCTGGATTCTTAACTCACTGAGTCAGGCCCTGAACTACATTTTTCAAAAAAATAAAATAAAATAAAAATTGGCCCCTGTTTTTTAGAATTGGCCATGTTCTTCACCATATAAGCACCCCAAACATTCACAAAAACATCATAATATTGCAGAAATTAAATTATTAAAAAGGGATAAAAATAATCAATAAATATGGAACATTTCTTCATTAAAAGAGGAACTTCCTAAGTAGAGTAGATGAATAGACGCAGAGAAACTAAGATTTCATCCATACCTGAAAAAGAAGAAGAAGAATAACAGAAACTTGGAAGACGCCAATGAATATAAAACCAAGAGAGATAGAGACGTATATGGCCTTCACAGGGCCATGCTACAGTGAAGGTTAGGGAAATCCAGGGACGATTGGTGGGCCACGTTGGGTTCCTATAATGGCATCTTCGTAATTATGAAACAACTCCAACTGCATTATCTTTGGTTTTACCCAATCACAGGCATGCCATAGAGAAGGCCACAGGGAAATGCAATAGACGATTTGGAGTCCGAGCTAATAAAACAATCGCGAGGTGAACCTGACATCACTGGTTTCGAAATTGACGGTGATGACGAATGTTCACAGCTCGGTACGTCGCAGGGTGAAGCACGCACTTCTAGAAAAATAGTGACGATCAAGCGGGCGCAAGCTCATCTAATGATACTATGGGCAGCGTAGAGCTATGTGAAATGAAAAGATAATTTCCGATGTAGGCATATTTAGGGGTAGCAATTTGGGCCCGGTCCGAATTGGCTCGGTTAGCCTGTCCATTTAAATTTGGGTTTAAACCCGGTTTATAAGCCTGTGGGCTTTCTAGGCACAAATTTTTAAAGCCCATTTTATTTAGGGTCCGACTTGAGTTAGGCATATATAAGCCCGACTCAGTTTTATTTGCTTTGCATTTATAATACTATAGGCATGTATTTTTTTATTAAAAGTTTGAAGAATATGTAACATCTTGTGTTCTAGCCTAGTGGTAAGACTGTTGAATTCTTTGTTATGAAGGTTTGGGTTTGATTCTTGTTAACAACAAAAAAATTTAGTGAAGGATGTCTGACTTTTAAGATTTTTTTATTAATAAAATAAGAAAAATTAAAAAGAAAATAATAAGAAATGAGCTTAATTAGAAATGAGCTTAATTGGGTGGGCTCGGGATTTTCAAATTAATCTAGAATTGGGCTTGGGTTTCATTCTTAGGCCCGAAAATCGGACCGAGCTGGGATTGGGCAATCACAAAACCCCTAATACCCTATGTAAAGCTGCCACCCCTCGGCATAATGCAAGCACAATGTCCCCAAAATACAACAACCCAGTTATATACTAACAAAAAAGGAATGGTTTCTGTAAAGATTCTTGCGTGGACAGCTCTACTAGGTCAAAGAAATTGAAACTGGGTTTGTCCAAAAATATAGAATCACACGTGTGCGATTCGAAATGGCCACACGCGCATGTATGCGCACACATTAAGATTTTTTAGAGCCAACGTTTGAAATCCTCTTGGACGGGTCTAGGCTCCTCAATGGGTCTCACATGCGCGAACACTCCTTGTACCCTTCTACTAGCTCACAAAGCTCATGGGAGGAGAGGGTAGATAAATCATTTCTCGAACTTGTATGTTTTCAATGTGGGACAAGCTTGTAGAAAAAACACACACAACTACTTGACAAAGGTTCCTTTAGACATCAAATAAAAGTCACTTCTATTAAAATAGTCCAACAGAAGCATAGATTATTCTTCTATTTCATAAGGAAGTATATTGTCCCGAGCGACAAAACATAAAGCACCAGCTAGAGCGTCTCTATGTATGCGCCATGTGTCTGGCTGGCCCTGTCCTTTAGTGATCAAGGGAGGAGCATGAGATTGCACTGAACATGTGGCGTGCACAGATGCACGTTCCAGCTGATGCTCCATGTTTTTCGCTTGAGATGATACGCTCTCTCCATAAATATAGCCAAGGTTCTAAGGACTCTAAACTGCGTCCATCTAAAGCTAAAACAAAAGCATAGTAGGCCTAGCTCTACGGGCTGATCCAAGACGGTATACGCGTGGGCCCTAGAAATGTTGACGGCTCATCTTGCTGGCTCCAAGAGGAAAGACCATCCTAGAGCTCATAGCTGGTTAGATCTAGATGCCCATCATTGCCCGTTAACATCCCCCAAGTGGGTTTTGCCCAGATACGAGTCCATTTCTGCTGCTCCGGAATTTTCGGCAATCTGCTGCTCCGTCGTCGAATTTTCAACGCGTGTTCAAGAGTTCTCCACTTGATGCGCACGCGGAACCATAAGTGAGAAGACGAAGACGGAAACGTCTTTTGCTTTCTTCCGTTAAACGTTTTGAAACAAAAAAAAATTATTTATACAAAAAAAAATTTCATTTACGTGCCTAAAGCCAAAACAAAAATTCGTATCACATGATCTTCTTCTGTAAGTAGGGATTCTTCTTCTTATTGAGGGTTTGAAGTCATCGTTTTTCCTCTTTCTCGTCTCTAATCGATCGCGTTCAAGTTTCTCTAAAGCCAGCATCTTCTAATCCAAGTAAGATTTTCTTTTCTTTTTTTTTTTCTTTCTTTACTATGCTTGCAAAAATCTTGTTATGTAAGTAGGGATTCTTCTTCTTATGAGATCTTCCAATCTAGGTTTTGTACTTGCTAAGTCCATGGCTGTATTGATTTGTTTTCGATCTACTGTTTCGTATTAGAGGTTGAATTTCAAACCCTGAAAATGGATTTTCAATCAGCTCGTTTATCTTTTACATTTGTCTTTAGTTTTTATTGCTTAGTGAATCTGGGACTGATTGACTGATGAAGGTAGTTTGGGCATTGATTTGTTCCGAGCATGACTGATTTTTTCTTGAATGGATTCGGATTCATCTGATTCTAATTCTACTCTAGAACTGATATTTTGTTTTTTGAATGGATTCGGGTTCGACTAATTCTGATTCTACTCTGGAAATGGTATTTTATTGAAAATGTTGATTGGCTTTTTTCTTAAATTTTTATTGCACGTCCCTATATGCAAATCTGAATAGTGCTTTTAAAGGGCACCAAAATTTTCCCCTTAGCTTATTAAGCTATGGGGTGGTTGGGGATGTGTTGTCGTGCTGTACATGTGATGTGTTTTTACATTATGCACAAGGATGGTTTGAATCACTGTGCTGATTCAATGAACTGTTGTACACAGTTTAAAATATCACTTTCATTCGTCCATCCGCAACATGAATCTTCTTAGTTGAACTTTGTAAAATTTGGAAGGGACATGCTTGAAACATGCCAAAAAATGTTCGGGTAAATTACAGAAACCTCTCTTGAGATTTGTGTATATTACAGATACCTCCCTTCACATTTTTGAAATAACAATGACCTCACTTCTCAGAAGACGTCTGTTGATGGCATTAACGTTTTATTTTTATTTAGTTAAAACCCCTCAATATCAAAGCTGACCTCCATTGTCTAAGACATCTCCAGCTATTATTGAATTTTGAATAGTATTTTAGCTTGTCTTTCATCTGTTTACACTTTATTTTCTCTCCTGTTATTTTCTTCTTCTATTTTTTATGTAAATCTAATGTAGTTTTCAATTTTCATGGAGGTGGGATTTTGGTTTTCAGAAGCGGTTTCACTGCTGTTTTTCTAATATTTCTGTCGTTTGTTTTCCAGCGAAAACTGTTTCAAAATCCAACAATTTTTATTCATTGAAGGCTTGTTTTGGCCTTTATCAATGGTTTCCGACTTCTTCCGATTCCTTTAGAAGGATTTCTTGGTTGGTAGTCAACATCAGTCATCTTCTCCATTAATCAAAACATAGCCCAACAGGTAATATAGTTGGATCCACTTCTCCAATGGAACACTAATCATGACAACACATACACTGAACATACAAGTAGTAGCTAGTTGGAAAATCTTTCAAAGAGAGATTACCAATGGCCTATGTCACTAGAACACTGAGCGGGTGTGGGAGCGAGAGCTAGAGAGTGCTAAACTTGAAAATAACTTGTGGTCCAGAGCGTCTACAGAGCTTCTGTATATATACATACAAACTGTACTTCATGTACAAAGATATTTCAATTTCTATTCTTATGCTCAGCTATATATACAAGAGAGAGGGCATAATACAAAAATATCTCAATTTGACCTTCTATCAACCTAATTTAACCTTCTTCTTTTTCAGAATAAAACCTTTCTTTTTAATATTTTTATAAAATCCCCCAAAAATTACAGAAAAATCCACTCATTTTTTACACTTTTACTCCAATCCATGGATTTGAATTTCAATTTGCGGATTTGAAAAGTCAAATCTGCGGATTGGGGACGTTCCCTCTCTTAAAATACGGATTCGCTGTCTGAGTGCCAGAACGTCACCCATATCACACGGATTGTGTAATATAGCCTATGGCAACTCACAGGGCACTGATTTCTCCCCCTCTCATATGCATAGCTGTTAGAAAATCTAAGTTTCAAACCTGATGGAAGGAGAACCTCATCATAGATCAAGTGAAAATTCCCATTGGTGAGCAAAATCCGAAACCCAAAGCAACCTCTCGACTAGAGCTCAAGCTGCTCAACAACCCAATTTCAGCAAAAAAGCTGCAAAACCCAGCAAGAATTCTACCCCTTCATCTCAGTTCTCACCTTGACCACCAATAGTACATCTTCAGTCACCATGGCTGCTCCGATTTGAAGGAGAAATAGAAGAGAGAGAGCCGCACTGGTATGTGATAATGTGACAGGGTTTCTATTTAGTAGATAAATGAGAATGGCACTGTAGCAGAGGGGGTGATTAAAAGTGGAGGAAGATGCTTTTCCATCCAAAGGAACTGAAACCTTTGGCGTTAGATTGAATCAGATATGAGCCATACCCCTGCAAAACGGCTGGTCATAAACTGCCGCAGTCTGTCCGTTGTAGGTGAACACATACCCATTGTTTTGCCAGATAGTGGAACACCCACATCTTTGGTATTGCTCGGCTACGTTGTTGCAACTTGGGCTACTCCACACTGTTAGATGGCTAGCACAAACTGTCACCATTAACGTCAGAACCATCACCAACATCACCCTTTGCAATGGAAGGTTCAAGGTGTCTTGTTAAAAGAAGCAATGCAGAGGTTTATATTTCTATCTATAGGATTAGATTATTTGTGTCTTCTCTTCTTTCCAATACAGTAGTATCTATAGAGAAGAGGGAGGGAGAGCATTTCTGCGGTACCGGAGAGAGTCGAGAGACCACTTACAAACTGGATATGAAAATGAAGCAAACCAATGGGAAAGCAACTACCAGAGGTTGGGAGGGAGGGATTTGAATAAATCAAATTTATCTTTAGTGTGCGTATAACATATAGGGGTATTTTCGTCTAAATATGCACATAAAATGCTGACTGCAGCCCTTTCTGTCTTTAAATTTGATGGTTGACTAACAGAGGGGTGGTAAGCGTGACCTCCCTTAGAACCTGAAGGGAGGTCATTGTTATTTCAGAAAGGTGAAGGGAAGTATCTGTTATATATGCAAACCTCAAGGGAGGTTTCTGTAATTTACCCAAAATGTTATACCCCCTCCCCCCCAAAAAAAGGAAGAAAAAATAAATTGGAACATTCGATGATGTGACAATAGAGTTTACACAATTGATACATGTAAAAATGTTACTTGATTCATTTTCATGCCTTTACGCTTCTGAAACTACCAAATTGTATTGTTTGTGATGTTTTGGTTTGGTATGAATACGGAAAATATTAAAATATAGCTTGACTATCGGTTGGAACAACTTAGTATCAGTCACTTTCAGCTGAATTGACTTGGTATGAGTGATTCATACCGAGTGGGTCACATTGCCAATACTCAATGTTATGTATGCTGAAATCTGGATGTAAAACAGAGAACAAATGACAAGAAGAATGCCTTTCTAGCTCTCTAATTCTTCTGGTTTTGCCCAACACTTGAGACAAAAAAGATATTGTGGTTCTGGCTGGTTCTATCCAAATTTAGAAATATTTTTCAGTTGTAATAACTTAGAAGCTTTTGGTGGTTCTCATCAAGGTTCTCCATGTCGATGTCGCTGACATGTCTAACATTTTTTTTAATTTTAAAAAACAAATTCAAAAAAATTTGAAATATTTCCCCCATGTCCCCGACATATCGCCCATGTCGAGAGACATGGGGGAAATATCAAAAAAAATTTGAAAAATTTTCCCCCACGCCACAGACATGTTGCCTATATTGCTGACATGTCGTCGAAACCAGGGTAAAACAACTTATACCCTGGTTTCGTCGCCCACCTCCGAAATGGCAACATGTCGTCCGACATGGGCGACATTGTATACACTAGTTCTCATGTATGTTCTTAAAGTTTCTTTTCCAAACACATTGAACGTGTTACTTTTTTTGGTTCAATTTGGTTTAGTTTACCAATGTAAAGAATGCACTCTTCTATTAGAAAATGCCTAAGGATTGGTGGAGGGTTATTCAGCAGTAGTTATTTCTTGGATGAGGGAGAGTTCCCATTGCATTGAGATGGTCATATCTTGTCCATCTAGCTCAGATGTTGGGTAGTGGGATGAATATCTCATTCTCCTATGTTCACCGTTCAGCTAACAGGATGGCGGATGGGTTGGATAGGGATGGAGTTCATAGAGCCTCTTTGCCAATGGATCGGACTATGATTCGAATTTGATTAGGTCGGATTCGGTAAGAATTTTTCGATTTAAGATCCGATTAAGATCTGAATCCGAAAAATCCGATTATAATCGGATCGAATATGAATATTTATAGATTTGATTCGATTATATATATATAAGAAACCTAATCTAAATTAGTTTAATGTATTAAATGAGTTGTTTAATATTAAACCAATAATTAATATTATATTTTTTTTAAAACAAAACCAATACGTCTCTCCTTCTTCTTTCTCTCTTTCTACAAGTGGCAATTGGGCAGGTTCTAGTGGGTTTGGGTCGGGTTGATAGGAGTATCAACGGCTTAGCACTCAACCCAAACCTGCCCGTTTAATAAACAGGTTGAATTAATCAAACTTGCACCCAACCCGTCTTAACTTGTTTGACCCGTCTTGACCTGTTTAATTTTACTAAATTTTTTATTATTTATTTTTAAATATCTCATCTAATATCTTGTATAATAAATCTGATTACAAGTCACAATGGTATTGTGATTTAATACATTTTTTTTTTATAAACTTATTTAATCTCATGTAAACAATAATAATGCAATATCTTACAATATTCTACTTTCCTTTTGTAATGCTCTAGCCTCTGGTAAGTCGGCAACCTAGCTCTATCATATGAGAGAGAGAGAGAGAGGAAAGGAAGAGGGAAAATGGGAAAGAAAATACCCTGTCCCTTACTTTATATATATAGATATATAATTGGTATATATTTTTCAAGGTATACTAAAATACTAAAACGTATAGTATAATAACCTGACAGGTCAGACAGGTTAACCCAAACCTGACGCGTTTATTTGTGGGTTGAAAACACCCAACTCAAACCCGGCTTGTGGGTTAAAAACTTAAACCTAAACCAGCTAAAACCCGGGCAGGTTGACGGGTAGGGTTGGAAATTGCCATCTTTATCTCTTTCTCTTAGTCTTGTTATCTCTCTCAGCCAAAAACCCTAAAAGCCTAACTAAGCAAATCCATTGTCTTCTCTTCTCTTCTCTCTATTTCTAATATTTTCTAGCCAAAACCCCAAACGATTTGGCACATCTCAGAAGTCAGAACTCACAGGTACATCATCATCTCTTCTTATTTTTTTTATTTTGTTTTAGGTTCACTTACAGACTGGTTAAGTCTAAACGAATCTGGAAATTTACTCTCTCGCTCTCTCTGACTGTGGTTGAGTAAGTCTAAACGAATCTGTAAATTTCTCTCTCTCTCTCTCTCTGTCTCTCTCTCTCTTCTTTTTCTTCCTTTTTTTTCATTATGAGCAAGCAAGAAAATTTATCTGCAGATGTTTTAATTGTGTTTCAATTTTTATATTTCTAAGTAATTAATTTCTCTCTCCCGATCTCTGGCGCCATTGTCGTGTCTTCTCTGCTCTTTTTGTTGTTCGCTGTCTGGAAGCATTAGATTCTTTGATTGATGGAAGTGTCTGAAATACAGAAGTTGCTCTGTGATTGAGATCTATTTGATTTTCGGTATTGGTGTATAATTTTTTTTTTTCTCTCGGATTATTCCGGTTTCGGTTGATTCTTTATCATAGAGGGGAAAATAAGAATAATAGAATCTGTTCCTGGTTTGTATAGTTCGATTAGATCACATATTTGTATTTCTTCCCTGATTCATATTATTACACATTCATGATTAATATGTTTTAATCTTCTCCTCCTTTCTTCTCTTTGTTTTAGGATCAAATCACTATAGTTGGACTTTGCACATACTTGATATTCGGATTGAATCGGATATTGGATCATAATCGAATTCAAATTCGAATAGAATTTATGAAGATCCGTCGGATTTGAATTTGAATTCGGATCTATTCGAATTCTTAACAAATCGAATTCGGATTTACCAAAAATCCGCTTCGAATTCGATCCGTTTACAGTGGGGCTGTCAATGGATCGGATCATGATCCGAGTTTGATCCGAAAATGCGGATTTAGTAAGGGATTTTCGAGTTGATAATCCAAAAAATATGATCCGATTCGAACCGATTTTAATCAGATCAAATTCGGATATAGGTTGATTCGATTCGATAAGAGTTCAATCCGAATCCATTTGTGTGGATATATAAATATATAAAATGTATATTACGGATATACATATGTATGCATATGTATAATATTCGGTGACTACAAGTATTAAGCATATAGTTAGAAACAAGTCATTAATTTAAGATATTTTTTTTTTAAAATTGAATATATATCAGATTAGATTTTCTTTTATCTGATTTCTTATAACTATAAAATAGGTTTACCATAATATCCGATAATTATTCGAATCCAATCTAAAACTAAGTGGATTCGTTAAGGGATTTATGATCCGATGATCCGATTCGATCCAATTTTTAATCAAATCAAATTTAGATATGCCTTGATCCGGTCTGAATCCGATCCGTTGATAGCCCTAGTTTACAGGCCTAGTGACGATGTAGCTTCCATGTTTTTTTTTGTACAGTTTTTTCCCCCTATAATATTGTCTTTTTTGCTTTCTTATGTTTTTGTATCTCTTTTTGTGGCTTCAACCTTTGAAGCTACTGTTTGTACATTCTTCTTTCTCTTCTATTTATATCATCTTCTTTATTCAAAAAAAAAAACAAAAATAAAAAGCCCAAGGGTTTAGTGTACAAAAGAAATAAAAATACTGAAGCTTGTACATAGCCCAAGGAAATAAGTTCACCAGCTTACACATTAGTAAATGTAACACACACAAGAAAGAAAGAAAAATAAAAAGAAAAAGGACTTCGCTGACTTAGCTGAACCATCTTTCTTATTGCCCATATCCATCATAGTTGTGCAAGGACTATGCTTCCAGTATATATGATTATATCGTGTGAATGATGTGCATAATTTTTTTTACCAGTAAAATATGATGTATACTAATTGGAAAATAACATGTACAATATAACTCCCCCAATTTTACACCCGTACGTGGTACACGGAAAGTGTTCACAGAAACAGCGAACCTATAACTGATAAAGAGATAAAATCAGCAAACTTAACCCAATAAACCAATTTAGAAAAATTACAGAAATTTTACAAAAAATCCCAATCCTCCTTCAACTGATAGTACTGGATATGACTGACATCATGATGTGTGATGGCCCAAGAATAAAGGGAACCTGATCAATAACAGCCTTCACTTCCTTCATCTCCCTCTCAAATACCAGGCTATTTCTTTCTTTCCAGAGGGTCCAGCAAATTGCTGCTGGAAACATGTTCCAGAGGACTGCTCTTCTAGAACCTCCTTTCATCCAACCCCAGCAGCAGAGGAATTCTTCCACTCCTTCTTTGGGCATACCCCAAACCACACTTAACCTACTCAAAAAGAAGTCCCACACTTCAAATGATGAGCATGTTTCCTGCAAATATCCTTTTTGTGTCTATTAATTTCTGCACTAATAGTATTTTTTCTTTCTGGTTTCCTAGAATAGTAGTATTTGATTGTCATGTATATGAATCAGATCTTGATTTTTCTTTTTAATTTTTGTTTTGAGTACTTATACCGGTAATCAGGGATACCTTACCGCGACTAACCAACAGAGCATCAAGTACCCATGGAGAATCTCCCTCCCTCCCTTTTTTCCTTTCCCTTTGCATGTTACTGTCCAATATGTCTTCCTCCATTTATGGTTCTTCTACTGTTGAACTATATTGCTTAGAAAATTAAGGAGATTATAGGTTAATATTTTGAGTTTTGTAATTTTTGGTTATGTCATGTACTCTGGCATTTTCAGCTTTTGTGTTTCCGTTTTCCCAAAGGATTTTATTTTATTTTTGTGTTGGTGCAGAAATATTTTCATCTTTTATCTATGTAGTAACCTCTAGAAGAAAGAAAAAAAGAAGTGAAATTTGTTTTATTAGAATTGGTGATTTTCCTTGAATTATGTTTTATACTGCAGTTTTGATCTACATGTGATGCATCGGCACTGCAGGAAATAGAATCTTTACTTGAGTGAGCTTGTTTATGCATGTAGATTGGGAATTTACTTGTTTATTTCTTTCTGTTCTTTAGTTTTCTTTGTTATTTTATAAAAAAAAAAGGTTTCTTTCTTTACTTTTATCATTTTTGTTTTCATATTTGCTGTATTACTGAGTTGTTTAACTGTTTTATCCATCATTACACGTGATTATGGATTTTATCCCTAGGAACACATTTCATGGGTGACACTTAACTGAAACCATTATTTTGGTAGGTAAGCTGCTTCATGATGGTTTTTTCATCCGACCTTTGAAACCATGTTTTCAAATAGATTATTTTTGGCTAAAAAAAAGGAGAAAATATCTTCCCCTTGTGGTTTCCTTTCACCTAAAGCTGGCATTTATGTTTGTTTTTGTTTTTTTTCTATGGAGCATACTGATTTTTTTTCCTTCCTCCTTTTTTAAAACTGCTTTTATTCTAGTTTAAACCACAATTTTTTTTGGCAACGAGAAGAGCTTACAGCCATAATGTGCTTTTCCCCAACGCTTAACAACTTTACTATGCAGCCTATGTTTCTATAAAATTAGATAGAAGCAGTGAGCTTGAAATCACTTTGTCCTCTTTTTTAAACATTTTTTTAATAAAAATTTTGACATGGTCATGCCCTGTTCATTTCCTTTTTTTCTTTCTTTCTTTTTTCATTTTTTCCAACTAAATTATTATCTAGCAGTAAGTTTGCATTGACAATTGACATTCTTGCTTACTTCCTAGCTGCATACGGAACACAATGGAGCTGTTTATGCTTGAGCATTTCTAGGAAAGGATAAAGGACACATGAGAATTTGTCTATACCATCTTCTTGTACTGAACCGGAAATGTACTTAGCTCAGGCTTATGCTGCATGGTTTTTATATGTTTTAAGCAATTTTGTGAAAACCAATTCGAATCATAGAAACATAAGACATGGGATTTCATTAATATTAATAAAATCATAAGACATGGAAGCACCTACCTTAATATTTAAAAAAAAAATATAAGGTCTATTTTAGTTAATTAAGATGACAAAAGGATTGGAAAAAATGGAAGAGATATAGGATACGTCTGGTATTGCTTATAAAAAAAACAATCTTTGTTTTCAAAATTAATTAATATGATCTTCTCTTGATGGGGAAATGGAAAAAAAAAGCACTTATTTAAACAATGGAAAACAAAGCATAAGTTTTATTGAGAAAGTTGACCTTAGTTGTGGATTGGTTGTAGTTTTGCAATTTGAAATGTAAATCTGCAGATTGTGGTCTAAGTATGGACAAGGCACTTTGGGCAGATGAATTAGGGCATTGAGCTCAATCCACTTGCTTCCTTATTTTCTTCCGGGCGTGTGTGATGCTGGACCTGATTTTGTTGCCAGTTTGATTTTGTACCTTAAGTCTGTATAGGGAATTTATAACTTATTAATATCAGGTTAACAACAGATCATCAAGTACCCATGGAGATTGATTTCATACCTTCAGACTATGGTCAGGAGATCTCGTAACCTGAAGTTGATCAGTGACATTGACGTTTTATGCATTTTGTGAACATCTTTAATTGACTTGCTAGTTTGTTTTTAAAAAATTGACTGATTTGAATATTTTTGTCATCCAACCTGATCTGATTTCAGTAAATTGTATTGGGTTTGTTTGATTGAGTGCCTTGAATTGAGGCTGTTGTTGATTGTGTTAAGTTGAGGCGTCAGATCCTCCGATGTTCTTGTTTTAGTTTATTTTGAATATTACTTATATTTGTTTAAATTATGGTGCAGAATGTCGGAGCCACCTTTTGTACCCCGGGAGAGGCTTATTGAGAAGCAACAATATTTCCAGAACGTTCACAAACACACATACCTGAAAGGTCGATATGATAAGATCACCTCCGTAGCTATTCCCATTGCCTTGGCTGCTACCTCTGCATTTCTTATTGTAAGTTTGCATTATCGTTTCTTCACGCTAAAGATATCGGTGTTCCCATTCTTTACTGTGTACGGTTTTTCATGTAATTGTTCATTGTAAATGTTGTCTTTCCAGCTTCGAGGGATCTACAATATGTCTCATGGGATTGGAAAGAAGGAATGAAAGGTGTCTGCTCAACGAGGTCCAAGTGCTTTGCAGCTTAGATTCCGTATATTTCGTGCATATGGATTTGGATAAGAGTTGTGTTGAGATTTTTATTTTTATTTTTTGTTATTATTCTAATAATGGCTTAATCTCAAGTTTATGATACTTGGAATGTTTATGATCATGGGGAATTAGATTCAAGTCTGCCAGTTCAAATATGCCTTTCTGTTTTAAAGTTTTCACATGGAAGCTATGTGAATCTTGAACCTTTCTGCCTTGCATGTTTGTTTTGGTATCTCTCCAACATGCAAAGTTGGGTAATCTATGAAGGATGAAAAAAGAGAACTAGGTGATGTATGATGTGTGGTTCTCACAAAGAGCCATACAGTGAGGACTACTTCGTAGTAGCTTTCGGATATCCAGCATTGGGTAGGAAGCCCTTTTAAGTCTAGGAAGGGCTTCCTAACCCTTGGGAAGCTACGAGAAACGGGGCCTAAGCCATATGGAGGTACTAAAGCTATTTTGGCTGCTTTCACGAATGGTATTGGGAGGCAAGATTTGTAATGGATCACACAAGCTCCTTTTCTAAAAAGATTATTAGGCGAACTTATCCTATGCAGCATTTTCCTGCAGCAAAGGGTGTTAATATTTGTAATAAAAATCATATTTTCTTTAGCAACAAAATCATCTGAAAATAAAAGGGACCAATCACAGTTTTTACTGCAGGAACTGCTGTCAGTCTTAGGCTGTGTACAGTTTTTACTGCAGGAACTGTTGCAGCATTTTGAATATTAGTCTTAGGCTGTGTTTGGTCCGGCTTGTGCTTTTGGATAAGCACTCATTGAATAGGTGACTCAATGGGAGCACTTATCTACAATAGCAATAAGCTGTTTACTTGAAGAAAGTAATATTTGGTAAATATATTTATTTTAGTGCTAATGAAAGTTTAGGGGTAAAATAGGTATTATAAAAATATTATTAAAGTTAAGAAATATTATTTATTTAAGTGTATGAAAGTTTAGGGGTGAAATAGGTATTATAAAAATATTACTAAAATTTAGAAATAGCTTCCTGCATAAGTGATAAGAATAACTTTCCGTATAAGTATTGGGTAGCCTTAATCTACTTTTTATGGGTAACTTGCCCATTAGGTGTTACCAAACACGCTTTTAATTTTAAAGGAATAGCTTCCCGCATAAATATTGGATAGCCTTGATCTACGGGTTATGGGTAAGCACTTACCCATTAGGTGTTATCAAACACACTTTTAATCTTAAAAAGTGTTTTAAAAGCTATAAGCTGAAATAAGCACTTATATAAGCTGGGCCAAAGGCAGCCTTAATAAATATAGTAATATAAATTGTTCACCATGTTATAATAAGGGTCTGGATGAGTTCCCATTTAAGTGGGGTTCATGAATTAGTGGTGGATTGGATTGGATACCGGCAGGGCACTGGTCCGGTTGGGTCATCCATTAGAGGATCCGATTCCGTTTATTTTTGATTGGTTGTTGTCCTGACAGCTGGATTCCCCCTTACCCACGAAGTTTTCTTAAGGGTTAATTTCACTTTGACGTCATGTTGTTTCTGACATTTTCAGTTTACGACTCTTGTTTCTGAAATCCCACTGTCCTCTTCTTCTTAACTGTCAGGTCTCAGATACCCCCCTCACTAACAGAACCGTCCGGTTCAATGCATTTTTTTAAGTTAAAATTTAAATCTAACGACTATACTACCTTTTGGTTCATTCTCTAGTCTAAGTAAGAGAGAGCATTGACAAAAATGCCCTTCTCTCTCAATATGTAAATTCACGATTGGGGGTTTTGGGGTTTAGAAACGTTCTCCTCAGTTTGTCCGATGCTCGACGCTTGAAGACGACTCTAGTTTGCTTGATGCTCAACGCTCCACGTGCCTCGTCACATCAGATTTTTTGGTCACCAACAATCATCTGACGATCTTCTCCGTCAACAACACCGACCCGACTCAGTTTTCCGGTGAGCTGTCTGG
>JAUPMG010077460.1:0-12957 GCA_031762675.1 Pachysandra terminalis | reverse complement strand
GGTGACCATCCACACCCAAACTCAATGGATGGTGGCGACTCCAAAATAACCCGATCAACCTAGGGTCCACCCGACCCGGGGGCGATCACAAGTATTATTATGCTTTATGTCCTGGATGAGAACTTATGATTGGATACTGTTACAGTTAATGTTGTAGTGATTTTTTAATTTTTAATTCTTTTGCATCCAACCTTAAAGTGGTTGGGACAAGGCCTCAAAGATTGATGATTCTTATATTTTCACAATTATGGAAGTGGGTTTATTGTGGAGTGTTAGACAATGTTCCATGACTGTTTCATCAAGTTTCTCTCTCTCTACATATATATATATTGATAGATAGTTGGTCAAGGATGGTTGTAGCCATCCCGCTGTAAAGGATGCATGCCTGAATAGTTAGTCTTGTGTTTCTCCTTCATTTTTCCTTTTTTCCCATTAATTTTAAACACCAAAGTTTGGCCTTTTTCAGTAACTACAAGTAAACGTGGAGCCACTTAATTTCAATGCTTTCCTGTTGGGTCACAGGAAACTTAATTTTCTCATGGCTGGGACTGAGACTTCCTTTGTCCTTGGTAGATACCTGGAAACACAGGAGGCTTTGCTAGAACTTGTGCTGCATCAGCTGTTGGGATGCACCTTGTTGAGGTAGATACTTTAGTTAACTAAATTCTACAGTATCAATAAGATTATGTTCTACCACTCCAGCATCTTATATGCTTCTTCCGTAGCCTTTGTGATTTCGGGTGGATGATAAAAAAACTAAAGCGTGCAGGACTGGATTACTAGCCGTATCCCTTCATGTGTGCTCTCTCTATAAGATCCTTCGCGGGAAGACAGCCCAACCACTTAAGTGAACTTTTCATAATGAGAAGAATATCCTTTTGATGAAACCATCCAAACACAACCATTCTTCTCTCACTTCTACCAAATTTTCATTCCATTTAACATGTAGCTGTCAAATTAGTGGTTTAGTTTAGGTGCTTATGTAGAAGCACCTTGATGATTCTCCTTTCTTGAGGTTCAAATCAATAACCAGAGTTTGATGCTTAGAATTAGTTGCACAATTTTTTTTTCTATACACTTTTCTGTTCCCTCTTTCTTGGGAAAGTGGAGCTAGGATTTACAGCTTTACCTTCTTATTCTCATGCTTGCTATTGCCTTTGGAATTCTCATTGAAGTGTTTTTCTAATAATGGAGATTGGTTGTTGAGTTTAGGAGCTCACCAATTAGCTTTGAGCAATCATTGTACCAAATTTTGTATTTTCTTTTAATTTATGTGATCTCTATATATGATTTGTCCTTGTATGTTTTAATAAATTAACCATATAAATTAGATATGTAGTTGTTAAAGTTCATGGCTCGTGGGCTGAGTTCAAAGACTATTTCCATCAACTGGTTTCTTGCATTTATTTTTTATTTTTTTGTTTCTTCGGTATCTTCTTTTTTGGGTGGCAACATGTACTTGAACATGTGATCTCATGGTTGCTTTCCAGTTTGTTGACCATTTAAGCTTAGCTAGCATTTTTTCTTTCTTTTTTTGACGAATACCATAATTCTATTACTGAAACATACAGTTCTATTAATTCCATGATCATTTTTTTTCTACTCTGTGAACAAAGATTATGCTTCATAATCATGTTTTTTAATTTTTTTTTTATTTGTTTCCTAATGGAAGTTGACATTTTCAAAGAAATGGTTTCGGTGAAAAATATCCATGTGAAGCTGAGCCTCTAAATTACATACTAAAATAGATCAAATTTGAAGCTACTTGACCCTCCCTTGTTGCAAAATCTTGAATACTCACCTATGTCACCAAACATGTAGAGGATGATTAGAAAGTTGTTCAGTCAAAGGCTCGAAAAGAAAAAAGAGAGAAAGAGAAATTATTGATAAAAATAAATAAATAAATAAATAGATAAACAAATAGAGCCTCCATTGAAATCATTTGCTTTTATCTTACTGCATTGCGCAATACACTCTGTCCAAGTGCTTTGATTGATGTTATTCAAAATGTACATAAATTTGATGTCATCACACATACAGATCTTTATTGACTATGATTATATTTTTCAAAAGTAATAAAATGTGGAATCAAATACATATAGATAGTCATAACTCATAAAGATGCAGTTAATAGAGTTGTCCTTCTATTTAGAATATTGATTCTTCTTTTCTTAGATTTTTTCCTTGAAAAATAGGACTAATATGCTGCTTCTTTTTTCTTTTTTCAATTGTGTATTGCAGGTTGTTGGAGGCAGCAGTGATGGTGAGGTTCTTTTGGAAAGTCCTCGCCATAGCTCAGTAGAGCTTAGAGGGAGGGAGGGAGGGGATTTATAGTAGCATCTTCTTATTAAATTTGGCGCAGGTCTTTTTGAATTAGATGATTAAATTTTGCTTATTATTTTCTTAGGATTGCTATTGATCCTCTCTACCTATGAGTCTTCTTGGTCTTTTCTGTTTTCCCTTTTCTCGGAAGAATGATCTTCTTGATCTTATTCTCTAAAGACTATGTGCTTTTGATCTACTCATTTTTTTATTTTATATCATATTATAGTATTGTAATTTACTTATCATTGTATCTTTTGTTCTTATTATTTCTTTGGTGAAAACTATTGGTTACTTGGAAAAAGGAAAATGAAACAAAATATATAGAAAAATGTTAATGATTCCACAGACTGTGAATAACATATTTCATTAAAATTGTTAGGTACTTTGATTGTATTCTATTTTGGTTTTGAGTGTTAACTTTATTAGGATCCTATAATCTGTCACTTTGTTGAGTAAGACTCACAAGCATTGCTAAGGTTGCTTCCTAAGATATCCCTTAGGGTGAAAAATCTGGACTATGATCATGTATATTGTTAGTTTTCTTGTGTCTATATTGCAATAGTTTATGATAATTATGTTCTTACTCTTTCAGGTTTTTGTGAAACTTGACTGGCTAAACAAGTTTATTGACTATAAGTGGGCTTATCTGGACAAGGTATGTAATATGCATATGTTAACAATATCATCTTATTATTTATTTATCACAACCAACCATCATTTAAAAATGGAGAAGTGGAGCTTGCCAGTCCATGTGCTATATTTGACTACTATGTATGTTTTTTTTTTCTTTTTTTTTTTTTTCTCTTTCGTGTGGCAATACAAGTCTATAAAGGAAAAATGAGAATAGTTTTTACAAGATAAACAAGTCATAACGATACATATGTGAGCCAAAAAAAAAAAAATGAGGTGCTCAAATTGCCTCTAATTGTTGTTTTGGAATGTGACCTTTGGTATTTAAGGGTGAGTAACATGGTTCAACATATTTAATGTTTTGGTTAATTAAATATGAAGCATTATTTAATGTCTATTGTATATGCTAATTTATAATTTTTGATGATTTATATGTATATATTTTATTGATTATATTACAAAGAGAGTTTGCATGGCCCTATGAAGATGGAATTCTCCTTCTACATTATAGAACCAAATTCTAAATCATGTCTATTTTTGCAAATTATAACTTTAACTCCAAAGTACCAGTTAATGTAATCAATCAGTGTTGTTAATTAGTATTGAAAAACATAAAATTTTCGTTCTCTTTACCTACCATCTAGATCATATTATTTGATAATTTTAACTTTTCTCCACCATCCAGCATTATCTAAAATCTATTACTTGAAATTTTAATTAGAAAATACTTTTTTAACTATATTTAGAGATACATGAAAATCGAATTATGAAATATTTTATAAATTCTTAATATATTATTTATATTTTTAAATAAAACATAATATTTTTATTAAGAAAAGGAAAAGAGTTAAAATGTGACAATATGATACCCTCATAGGTAAATAGAGTATTAGCTCCTCCCAATAGAGTAATATTTTGCATTGTGGGATAACACTTATTTGACCGCATGTTTCATGGGTTAAACATGTGCATTCAATACAAAACAAAAATCTTTTAGCCAAACCAAAAACCACCGCTAAATCTACAAAAAATGACCAGTAAAGATGTTACCGGCGGTTTCAAAGACCGCTGGTAATAATTGTATCGGCATATATCTTTAAGGCGGCTTACGGAAATTAAAGGCGGGCTACCTGTATAGCCATGTTGTATACTAGCGGTCCTTCAAGACCACTGGTTAAAGGTTGTAATCCTATTTTTTCCAAAATGAATATCGGATACAGAAAGAGCTGTTTCTTGTACGGTAATTTTTTATGAAGAGAAAATAGAACACAAGCAGTCGAGACCAAAAGAAATTCACAAGACTTGTGAATTTCTTCAAGCTTCTGGACGAGTTCTTTTGCAGTCGGAGCAGAAACGATAATATGACGCTGAGGGGGGTTTGATGAACCCATCATGCACAGCTATATCGATGAAGGTCAAAAGGTATTTGTATATTCTGTCAACGTTGAGCAAACCCACCTGCACCATTCCATTTTCAGAGATTTTCTTTTTTTTTTAGTAATTTCATTGATAGTAGTTGTAGTTCTTGGTTCTCTTACTGGCTTTTCATGGATACCAAGTAGAGCCCAGGCAATAACCTCAACTCTTCCAAGAGTTCCATAGCCTCCTGGCAAAAATAATGTTAACAAGGCTGCTTTACTTTCAGAGCTTAACAAAGAAGAGGGGAAAATGATGTCCCATACGTTTTAAATGCACGAATACCTGCAAAAGGAAATAAATCTGAAATAAAGTGTATGATTAAAGACAGGATCTATAGAACGAGAGTTAAATATCTTACAGCAAAGAAAAAACTGACAAAGCAGAGACAGTAATATATATTCCAAAAGAGTTGGCCTAAATGTTAAGCAATCTTTGACTGTCATTGAATAAACCATCAGATATCTTTATCATTATCATATATATACTAGTATAGATGAGCTCCAGTTTTGGGGCAAATATGGTTTCCACCATAGAGATAAAACTTGTTCAACACCAGTAAATCGACTGATAAAAGGAAAGAGAATAATAAATAAACCACATAATCAAAGCAAAACAATATATAAAATTACAAATAACAAGAAATAAATATATACAAATAAAAGAGAAGATGAAAGCTTTCACTGAGAACTTAATAAAGGTTCAAGAAACTAAACTGAAGATGAAAACTCTTAATGCAATTATCTTAAAAATACAAATTACAATGAATTTACAGGTAAGCAATTTTAGAACAAATTAATACAAACCCGACAACAAAAAATAAAAAATAAAAAAATCACTTCTAAGAATTTTGAATTTCTGGGTTTGATGAACAAGTGTTTAATTGGGAACCTCTCTCTCTTTGAATTTTCAATTTCTGGGTTTGACGAACAGTGGGAATCAAGGAAGAAGGAAGGGGGTTGGTACAACTTCTTGTAAGAACTCCATACCTGAACTAGCAGGAGCTGGAATTACACATGTTTGGCTTCCTCCACCTTCTCATTCTGTTGCACCTCAAGGTATGTACAGGACAAGTATATATATATATATATATAAAAGGTTTGGAATGCATGGATGGATATGAAGCTATATAATATGACCACATACATGTACGCTTATATGTACATATGCAATATGGAAATTAAAAAAGGAATCAACCGACAGAGAGCGGTGGGTATCTGCAACTGAAACGATAAACATAATCCAATTGGCTAACATCTGAAAAAATAAACAAACTACACAGCTTTTGTTAATAAAAGGGAACATAACTAGTCACATATTTCCAAATTCACAGAGAGATCATTTCGCAAACATTTAAAACATAAATTTTCTAATAATTTCTTACAAAAATAGAATCTCCCTCCTATCCTTACCATCTTAATATTGTATACAGATAATCTTCACCGGTATTGAGAACTTCAAGAAGTTAGAACCGACTGTCTTCAAGAGAACAACAGATCCTGTCGCAGCCCAAGCTTGGATTGACTCGATAGAGCACATATTTGAAGTCATGGAAGTAGAAGATCCAGATATGATTTGTTTTGCATCCTTCATGCTTGAAGGAGAGGCTCGAAGGTGGTGGAAGTCTGTACTAGAGATCAACCCCGTCAGCTCATGGATGGAATTCAAGGAAGTCTTCTACCTTAAGTATTTTCCCAAGACAATCAGAAGAGAGAATGAACTTGAGTTCATGAAGCTAGAGCAAGGGAGCATGTCAGTGATGGAGTACGCAGCCAAATTCGCAGAGCTATCATAGTTTGCCAAATATGCAATGGACGAAAACGAAAAGAAAGCATTTCGGTTCAAGAGTGGATTGAGGCCGATTATCAGGAGCCGACTAGTTGCGAGAGAATTCACGGAATATCACGAGGTTGTGGAATGTGCAAGGAAGGTAGAGAATGATATACGAGAATTTCACAAGGTTCGAGATCGGAAGAAGGAAAGGAAATCCAGAAACTACCAAGCTGAATTGTAGAAAAGACGAAAGACAAAGGAATCAACAAAAGCCCCACGCTCTACCCCAAATATGAAGTGTTACAACCGTGGGAGGTATGGACACCATCAACAAGATTGTCAGTTTCCAAAGGACCATCGGCAAATTGCATCACAAGGACAGCAACAGAGTGTACCCAAACTCCATTTGCCAACAGAATCAAAAACTGACAACGACAACAATAACAAGACGAAGTAACTGAAGGTACAATCTAATCTTGGCAAGAGTGTCATTTTTCAGAATATTCAAGGTAACTATCCTAAACTTTTTTAGTTAGGTAGGGGAATTTCGAGGACGAAATTCTTTGAAGGAGGGTAGAATGTAATAACCTGAATAATCCCTAAAATATTAACTGGAAAACTTAGGGTAAGATAGTAATTTAATGAGATTGGTAATTTAATTTCATTTATTAATTAATAATAGAACATTTAAAATCCTAAATCACATAAAAACACTAGAAACCCCTAGGTCATTAAAGCTGATCAAATCAGCCAGATAATAGACTTAGGAGTAGTGTTAGTCAAATAGCTTAATTTAGTAATTAAATAGAAAATAAAATGGCGTAGCGGCTTTAACCTTCCACATTGTGCATGCTTATATTTTATATCATGTGATGCTTCTTCCCTTTGTTTGGATCGCTGATCGGATTAGATCCGACCATGCAATCGTGCATGTTGTTTTTGTTTGGCCTTGGTACTACACACCGTAGCATGGCCCTTTTTATATTTGATTTTGTGTTTGATCATTTATATCAAGTTGTGATGTGTGGTCTTGATTCATTTAAGCATTGCGTTTGTTTGTGCGGTTTAGATTAAGTGTGTTTATTTGTGTGGCTTGGATTGAAGGAGAGTGAGAGTAGGTAGTGAATATTACCAAGTCCCACCCACCATTTAATCAAGGGTAGAGATTTGATCTTGTTTGGATGAGGTGTAAGGCTAGAATTTGAGTGGTTATATTTGGAGGGTTGAGATTTGAGTGGGTAAGATAGAGAGTTGAGATTGGAGTGATTTTGTTTGGAGGGCCAAGATGGAGACACTTGGCTAGGGTTGTTTGTTTGAGACAGAGAGGAGAGAATCTCATACTTTTCTCTCATTTGGTTTTTGTAGGTTTGGGTTGAGAAGCTTGAAGGTGGGAGGAGTCTTGCATGCTTGATGTTTGCCTTGGATTTCTAGTGGAAGCAAGTAGATTTCTTCATTTTATTCATTGATTAAAGTAGATTTAAGTTGTTTCTCACTAATTTCTAGTTCTTACATGTTGTAGAATGTTAATGAAAGGATTGAATGTCTTGATCTAAAATGATGAATTAGTGTCATGTTTTAAAGATGAAATTTGTTGGATCTTAACTAACAAATGCATATAGTTGGTTTCCTTTGGTTGTAATGGAAGTTGAAGAATGGTTTGAATACCTAGATTTAGAATGTGGATTAAAATCATGTTTTAGGAATGAAATGTGTTAGATTTAGATGTCAAATGTATATATATTGTTTTCCTTTGATTTTATTTTCATTTGGGGAGAAAACCCCCTAGTTTTTAGCCTGTTCGCGACGTTCGGCGGACTGTTCGGCTCGCCGAACGGGCCGCAGAACATGAACATACAACTAGAATGGTCGCCAAGCATGAACACCTCGCCAAATCTCGGTTCAATGCGCCGAAAATGGTTTCGGTATGCCGAAGAGGGCGCCGAGATTGAACTCCCTGGAATTGTCGCCGAATCTCAAGGAGGTCCGCCGAAGGGGTCGCCGAGGCAAGTTTCGGTGCGCCAAAGACCTCGCTAAAATTGATACTTAGTCTTATATTATGATGTTTACTAGTTGCTACACATTTGTATGGTTTGTGATTGGAATTTCATCCACTCTAGTATGATTGATAATGTAGTTCACACTCTATGATTTGGTTTAGTGAAATTTAGTATGGCAATCCATGGAAACGTGTGGAATATACTCTTTAGTTAATCATAACTTACATTGCATATAACTTAGAATCGACCTAATCAAGTATGATGTTTCAATGAGTTCAAATGTGATCGTTATTATACGTGCCTCTTAATGGACCCGTCTCCATGTGTTTATGAATATGAAGATTGGATTGGGATGAATAATGTACTCATAACTAATAATACATCTGATGCATCCGATATGAATACTTAGATTATCTTATGTGATTTCCTCTTTGTAGTCCCACTATCCGTGTTACTTAGAATATGATTCATGTTACTCATAAGATTGATGATCTATACGCTTGTTGCTTGTTATTACACCTTGTACACAAAGATTGAATGTTTAGTTAATGTGCACCCACTCACATGCACTGCATGGGCTCTTGACCATGGATTTGGTCTATGAGTAATACCCTGTATCCTGAGTCCTTATTTTTGGGACTCCAGATTATTACATGAGAATATTATAATCTGGAAATCATAATAAGTGAGGAGAGTTAGATTTATGTGGGTTAAGGGACTGATCATTCCAATAGATCAATTGTTGTTTTCTCCCATGGTACGAGATACATCTTAGGTGATGATCCCAAGAGATATAAGGAAAAATGATAGGTGAGGGCCCTTCATATTGATAAAACCCAATATCCGAATCATGTGTGTGAACTCTGATAGTAGATCGGGATTGTGTGGTTCTCTGAGGAAGTTCTGGATGATGCCTTGAGATTCGTCCCTATGATCGAAAATAAGGTGAGGCGCTTGTGTCATTTAGGTTGAAACCCTTAAAAGCTATGTTGCACACATAGAATAATCTGCTACTTCTACCATATATTAATGGATGGAATCTGGGTGAGCATCCTTGGGTAGTACAATTGAGATCATATGAGGAACCAACATTTACGATTACTAGACAGAAAGGATCTTATCTTTGAGTGTGGCCCTGTTTAGGGAGTGATGGTCCGTTAAGAAATCTTGCCCAAAGATAGATCGATCTACATGGAATCCACATAGACTCCATTTCATATTAGAATGCTTGTTAAATCACATTTGGTGATTACTATAAAATAGGTGCATAGCATGTATTAATTAAGAATCGACCTCATGCATTTCATTTCATCTAATTAAATTGTTTGATGTATGAACTAAATTTATTGAGTAATGACTTGACTCTACGTTAATCATGCATAATGGTGAAGTTATTTACTTACTGGTTAGTCTAGCTCATGCTTTTTAAGCAACCACATTGCAAGTCTTTTAGATGAAGATCAAAATGGAGCCCAGAAGAAGATGAAGAAGATATTCATTGTTTCTTGATTTAATGTAATAGATTAGTAATTCTCTTATTTACTTTACCTGTTGTATAAACGTTTTATCGGGATTTTAATTGAATATGGGATTGTGTTTTATCGACTCTCTTTCTGCTGTTTATTCTTTGAATTTGAATGTACATCTTTACCTTATTATTATCCCTAAATGTGATTTTCCTGGTATATCTTGCTACTCTGATATTTGATCTTATATAGACATTAGTTATCTCTAGGATTTTATTTAAGGTTTTTACCTGAACTTCTAGTAGGAATTGATTTGAAAACAATAGACTCGTATTAATTTTCGCTGCTTGTCTGAAGATTGACTGTAATGGATATTATTTTAAGAACTTTAATACTTCATAACTTATGTCTTTCATAATATCCGTTTTATTTAGCCATTTTTGGTTAGATATTGCTTATCCACTCCCAAGTTTGTTTGGGGTGAGAGTTATAAAGTCAAATTTGGGATCTCAAATGAGATTTCCGGTTTGATTCGTGACAATTATATAGATCATAAACCAATCTACTATCAAGTATATATGAGATTTGAAGAATAAGAAGATGATGAGCATACCAGAAACTAAGGATGATTCTGAATTTATCCTCCGAAGATGTCTGGGCTCGATTCCAGTTCTAACGTCGGGTTGCTTGGGGGCAGAGGATGATCTGAGATAGTTATTAGAGGCTGGAAAGACCCTCTCTATTACACAGCACTGATCAAATACGTCCACATCCACACCCGCATCCTTTCAGTTCGAATAAGGCAAGGATTACATCACCATCCTCCAGTCCAAGCTAAAACAACACAAATCAAAACTAAATTAAGAATTACATCAAAGCATCACATTATAAATTCTATAATGATTCTCTAAACAAATGTTTCATATGATGCAATAACAATTTAAAGCTACACCTAAAGAAACATCCAAGATTTGCATATGCTCTTGATTTTCTAGCAAATCATTCCTAATGTGGTGTAATTCTAGTAAAAATATATTTTTTTTCTTTCAATAGACAATTAGATGCTCCAAAACTCAAAGAAAAAGTATCAAGAACGCCATAGAACCGAGAAAGATGAAAATGTGATGGGATGCATAATTAGATCATAGTGAGCATGGAAGCCCAAAATCTTAGTTCACTCAAGACTTTCTAGGTTTTATGCACATATATGTGGTGGTCCACATATGTTTATGCAGTTGATCTGAGTATTTTAAGAATACATTTTTTTTGTTGGAAAAATAGAGATATTACTACTTATTACAGTTTTCACTTTGAAAACTCAGAAAACAATTTCAGCATAGCATTATTTATTAACAAATGTCAAAAATAGCAGATGAGATTCAAAGAAGCTGATGTGGAGGTGAGTGTAACCCTAATCCCTGGATCTATTTTTCACACTGACAGGGCTTTAAAGAACAAAACATCGCAAGATCTATGATTTTTCGATGCTTTGTAACATTGCAAGATCCACTCCTTCCAGAAAACGAAAAAAATGCAAGAAATATCAAGAGAGAGAGAACGCTAAAACCACAAACATAATAGCGGAGAAATCGATGCAAAGAGAAAGCACGGACGAGATGAGAGGCAGAGGATAAAAGGATCCATACCTTACTCCAATCGATCTATCTTCAGAATATAGAACTTGGAAGAGAGTGGTATATGTAACCAAACCCTAGCCACAGCTGCACATTTAAAGGTATGAGAAGGGTTTTGGTGTCAGATCATTGAAGTAGAGCTCAAGCTGCCACAGATTCATCAGTCTGGCAATCTTCGCCGAAATCACGCTGGAAAATTCACTATTATTCAATTCACCGAGGGAAGACAAATCCGGTAACGATCCGAACCGAGCGAGAGCTTCTCTAGAGATTGAAACTGATAGATGGAACCAAAAGGAAGAACAACGATCTAAGTTCAGCAGTGATCTAGGGTTCAGAGGTTCAAAGTTCTCTTGCGCACGAAAAGGATTTGGGCGAGCTCTAGGATTCAGGTTCATAGTTCTCTAGCGCAAGAAAACAATTTGAGCGAGAATCGCAGATATAGAAAAAAATTAAAAAATAAAAAAATAAAAGAGGGAAGAAGGAAATTGCCAGTTTTTGCAGGTTTTATAGGCGGTTTGGGTCGACCGCCCCTATTTTCTTTTCACCACGTGCTTTCCATTCTGAGAATCCGTCTCAATCAACTTTTTTGGGGACAATTCAATGTATAAGTATTTTTCTGAATTCGTATATTTTGAAGGAAACTCCCTTTGACGGCTATCTTCCTTCGAAGGAAATCAAGAACAATTGTATACTTATAGGGTGATCAATGTATTCTCGAATTACCCATGTAGAGAACTCGAGGTTGAGTGTCTCGTCAGAAAATTCGTTTTCGTGATCAATCATCCCTATGAAGAGGAGGTTGTTTTGAAATCCCTTAAGGTTCATAGCTACAGTTACCAATCCGAGTGCCTTCTACTTGGATGAAATCAGAAGTAAACATGTGAATTCCTATAAGGTGAAGTGAGAGGACATTCTCAAAGTTCGTGGGAAACCTGTCTTCAGAAAATACGTCTGAAGATGGGTGCTTTTAACTTCTAAAGCCCTAGCCACTGATGATTCGCTTCTAAAAGTGAAAGTCCCAGGTATGACTCGAAATCAATTCATACGAATGAATAAAGGTAACTTCGAGTCCTAGTTTGTAATTCGGATGCATAAAATACAACATTTGAGGGGGTAAATCCAAGTCTGTGTCCTTTGAGGAGGACATAGTCCTTAGTCTTTTGGGGGTGACAAGCCATTGGCGAATTGACCATCTCAAGGTGGTTAGCCTCGAATTCACCTTAAGAGAAAGGAATATTCTTCATTCGAATTCTCTTATGACAAGAGGGAATATACCTCCTTCAAATTTATCATCTGGAGGTGGTTGGCCTTGAGTTTGCCTTTGAATCCGCCTTAGCAAGAGAGGATATACCTGCTTCATGATTCTCTTAAGACAAAACATAATAAATGGTCCTTTGAAGTTGATGGATATGATCCAAGAATGACTTATGAGTTAGAAGTTACAGATAATTCCCTCAAGTATGTTCCTCTGAGGATCTATCTGTAATGTCCCGAATCCGATAGGCCCGATATGACCCATCAAGGATTAGAGACATCACCTTCACTTCCTCAAAAGAGAGTGGTGGATCAAGAACAACATAATATTTAAAATAAACTGTTATAGAAATCTAAACATATATTTATCACAGAGTTCAGCGGAAATGATCGAAATAAATCCTAGGTTAGAAATCAGGTTTGATATATTGTACGTATACGGATCATCAGTCCAAAACT
>JAUPMG010077439.1:0-12957 GCA_031762675.1 Pachysandra terminalis | reverse complement strand
TATGTTGGACATGGAGATGCAAATCCATGATGTATGATGATTTGAATGGTTGTGCCTATGTTGGACATCCGAGAAACTTATGATAGTATTCAATCGGATTATCCGCATGTATGGGCGCATGGATAGTTTCCGTTGATGATCATCATTTGATTCCTTGTTAATGATGTTGTTTGCGTACTGCATTAGTTAATCTAATTGAGTCATAATGCTAAAACCTTGCATTTGACTTCATGGTCGAGATGACTAGCTTTGACTCAATTCTAGAGTGAGTTGGGAAGTTGCCTCGAGAGGCAAAGTGAGGGTGAGGACCAGAGATGTCCAATAGGCCTAGAGATAGGGTGAGGACCAAAGATGTCCAATTGACCTAGATGTTTACGTATTCATTGTTAACTGTTGGATGTTATGAACTGGGAGGTGCCGCAGATCGTCGAGGCATCTTAGCCCGAAAGGGGCCATGACTCCTAGAGTGAGCATGGTGTTGCAGTCCGCATTGGCGAGGCATCCTTAACCCAAAAGGGGCCATGACACCTAGAGTGAGTTGCATGGTGTTGCAGTCCACATCGGCGAGGCATCCATAACCCGAAAGGGGCCATAACTCCTAGAGTGAGTTGTATGGTGTTGCAGTCAGTATCTAGCATGAGCATCCAGTGATCATAACAGAGACAGTAAATTGCATATCATGTGGTTGCGATTGTATTGTGAATTGTGAAAAATGGAGACTTGACTCTCTTGAGAATGAGCATGGAGCATACTGCATCATACTAGTATGTAGTTGTGAGTGGACTATCATGCATGATACCAAATTCCCGTGAGTATGGATGTGAGAACTGCATAGTGTGCTGAATGAATTGTTTTATTTGGTAATTGTTAGTCAGTGAATATTTAAGGATGTAACTAGTAGACGTTAATGTAGAACTCAGATAACTATAAGATGATGACTGTAGAGTTAAGTGTATTCTCAGGTAGAATCACATAAATATGAGAAATGAATTGATAATCTAGCTAATCACTCATAATAAAAATTTATGACTTGAATTGCATAATACATGTAATGAACTATCATCATAATCATAAGTTGATTCACGATAGTTAATAACATAATGACATAGAAATCAAGAATTGTTATTTATTATCATAATCCACATATATGGTATTCCATCTTTATTTCTAGTTGTGTTTCTTAGTAAATGTCCGGCTATTGTGGGATTACTCACGGCTTTATAGCTTACCCTCATCAATATATATTCTTTAGGTTGCCGCTTACTCTGATAGATAGCTTGTGGACTTGGGTAGAAGCTTCAGCTTTGTAATGGTTAGTAATGATCCTAGTAAGGCATATATAGTATTTAATATTATTTAGATTTGTCTCTTGATTATTCACTTGTTTGCCACCTCCTATGGAGGGGGTGAGAGTTGCGTCGCCGGATTCTAGTAGGTGACCCTTGAGGGATATACCCTAGAATCGGGTTATGACATCCCTCTAGAGTGATGCTCTATGATGTCGTAGGAGATACTGTCCTCCATCTAGAGCGATGCTCAATGACATCATAGGGGATACTATCCTCCGTCTAGAGTGATGCTCAATGACGTCGTAGGTGATACTACTTCCGTCTAGAGCGATGCTCGATGATGTCCTAGGCGATACTACCTCTGTCTAGAGTGAAGCTCTAAGAAGTAGAAGGTGATACTACCTCCGTCTAGAGCGAAGATCTAAGACGTAGAAGGAGATACTACCTCCATCTAGAGCGAAGCTCAAAGATGTAGAAGGTGATACTATCCTCCGTCTAGAGTGATGCTCGATGACATCGTAGGTGACACTATCCTCCGTCTAGAGCGATGCTCAATGACGTCGTATGCAATACTATCCTCCATCTAGAGCGATGCTCGATGACGTCATAGGTGATACATACCTCCATCTAGAGCGATGCTCGATGACGTTGTAGGCAATACTACCTCCATCCAGAGCGAAGCTCTAAAACGTAGAAGGAGATACTACTTCCGACTAGAGCGAAGCTCTAAGACGTAGAAGGTGATACTACTTTCGTCTAGAGCAATGCTCTAAGAAGTAGGAGATACTACCTCCATCTAGAGCGACACTCAACGATGTAGAAGAGGATACATACCTCCATCTAGAGCGATGATCGACGACGTAGAAGGTCATACAGTCTTGAAAGTACTAAGGTTCGAGGACCTTGAAAGTACTAAGATTAAAAGCCTCGATGGTGTCAAGACTAAACAGTCTCAACGATGACAAGGCTAAATCGCTTTCATTACCCCGAATATCTACAGATCACCAACACTCATATCGAGGTGTCGTGAAGCTCGCCAACACTTGGCCGTATTTGGGATTATAGGCCATGTCACGGTCTCGCAGTGGCAAACCTGTAATTATCCAAACGACTTGTGATTGGTCCACCTAAGAGACTAGGGTACATGATGCGCACTAGCCCAGGTGAACATTTTAACCACCATTAGAAACAGTGGTTAGGAATTCTAACTGCAGTTAACTTTCTTCCAAAAGCTATAAATACTGGCTCACTTCCCTCATTCAAGACGAAGGATGAAAAAGGAAGAGAAATCAAAAAGGGGGAGACCGCTGACTAAATTCCCAGACCTTGAACTACGTCTGACTTGATCCCTGTTTGGTTACATAGGCAGCCTGCAGAAGGTTCAATCATAATCTCAATTAGAGCCCTAGGGCTTGGAGAATCTCTAACACCTTGATCCACTATTTTCCTTAGCCTGGTTCAAACGGTGTTAGACGGTCCACCAGTCTTACTCTTTAGTCCTTCTAGAGATGGGATACGGTCACTCGTTAGTTTAGGTTCCCGTCGGTCAATAATATTATACTTGGTGACTATTCACAAACCACCCACGAAACACCCTCAATGCCAGCTTTTCCAAGACCTCATTTTGCTACCCCATAAAAATTGAGTTTCGTATAACCTGCCATTGGGTATCGTCATCGAACGAACAGAACCTCTAATTGCTTCTTAGTTGAACCTTTCACACATGTCCTTCAATTTAATGATTATTTGAATCCGACGACAACACTTCTAATCCAGTTGTTGTCTTGTGAATGCATGCCTTTAACCTTTCAAAGATCACTTGGTTCCTAGCATTCCAAATTACCAAAAACATATTAGCACAAGTAACCGGTAATGGATCAACATATTCGGGTATTTCAATTGATTGTGAAGAATAAACTGAACCGGATCATGCATCTCTCTATGCACGAACAGGGATCTACAACAAAACAACTCGATCAAGAACCAGAATCATCCCACATCGATATATGTGTAATTACTAGAACCACACAAATCTACCAACAGTCAATCAACCAAGGGCAATCGTATGGAACCCTAGACGCAAACTATATCTCTAAATTAAGAAGAAGAGATGAAGATATATATATATATATATATATATATATATATATATATAGAGAGAGAGAGAGAGAGAGAGAGAGAGAGAGAGAGAGACTTAGATTGGATCTCACATATGTGCCTTATTACTTAATGGGGGAGGAGTATTTATCTATCTATCTATCTATATATATATATATATAAGACTCAACTCCGAGATAGGAACTATCTCCTTATCCCCTAGGGACTTGGAGAGGGTCCCACACCAGGACAACTCTTTAAGCTGCCTAATATGGATCTACCCAAGTAGGAAACCGGGTCAGACCACCTAAATGGACTCACCCATCGATATATCCAACATCTTTCACTCGTCCATAGTAGGCACTATTAGTGTGCTCTCTCTCATAGACACAGAACTCCTTATCATGGATGCTAATCATACAGGTCGTTGAGTGTGCCACCGATGAGCACAAACAAATAGGCAAGTGGCTCCATATTAAGTTCCCATAAAACTACCATGGAGAGCACTCTCAAAAGTATCGCCTATTCTCTAGATACATTTTGCCACATTGGATTGAGTATTTCTAACCCCTCATGAGCTCAAACTCAGAACTATACTCAACCACCAAATTCATAATTATGTGCTCATTTAAATTAATTTATATAATTTACATATATATCAGATAAAAATAGTTAAAAATTTAAAATATCAAAGATGATAATTTTAAATCATGAGCACATTTTTCCATGAAACATATCTCTGGGAATGTGATGCCAATTAGTCTTCCCTAAGCCCCATGTCACTTAGTTTCAACCTAACTGCTTACCCAGTCAAATCCCTTTAGATTGTATCGTTCATGACCATAGGAATAAATGCTAAAGCATCGATCATCAAATCTCTACTCCACGACATAGTCAAAGCTAAATAAGCACACAAGTTGATCCTAATCAGGATCATCCTGAGTTCACACATCAAGGAAATAGGGATCCATTCACTTTCTCTCCAAGGAAATGTCGCAACTAGCGCATGTGGTATGCATCATATGTTACAATGGAGCTCTGGGCCCAGCCAAGAGTATGTCGACCTACAAAATCGTACAAATCTTAGTCCAGTTGCAATCCTTGCACCCGACCTAAGCTCCTTGATCCAAGTCACAACTCTCAAGTGCCTTAATTAAGGTTTCACATCCGACTTTTTCAAGTGAAATTCGATTCTTAGAAGAAAATCTCATCCTGGCTCTCCCAAGGTGACATATAACTCATATAGTCCTCTGAATACCTTTGATGGCACAAGTGATCTAAATGTATCATCCTGCTCGCTTTCCATGCATCAGGGTTGGTCACTGTGTGAGAATTTGACCACTAGCCTGGTGACATATCATATCCATATACTCATAATATGATGGTAATGTGTGTGTAAAGTGTGCATGTAATACACAATCTCATGCCTTATGAAAATAAAATCTATTACTTTCTCAAGCAAGAAATATAATATAAAATGTCTACATATACAAATGTAAATAAAGATAGTACTACCTAACACAAATCACAATCTACGTAATCTCATCTCTCTAACATGAACCCTAAATGCTTATCTAGCTATAGGTTTAGTCATGGGATCAACTGTCATCTACTATGTAGGAAAATGTGTGAGAGACACGTCTCCATGTGCAACTCTATCTCTAATGTAATGATGGTGAATGTCGATGTACTTCGTCCTGCCATGGTATTTGGGGTCTTCTGAGTAGGCCAATGGTGTCATGCTTTCATAATAGATGGTAATAGGCTCTATGCTAGCTCTAAAGACTCCAAGATCTTGTAAGAATCGTCTCAATCATATGTTCTCCTGGACGGATTGTCACATCCCAAACCTAGAATACTCATGTAGGAGACCCTAAATATTTGTTAGTGTAACTGTAGTGACCTAAACCACTTAGGAAAATTTTCCTTTATTTTTAAATATTTTATTTATATTTTTCTGATTTAATTTCATATAGTTTTAAAGCTTAATTTAGATTAGGGGTATTTTTGAAAATTTTGGTTTTATTATGGGGGACCTTAGTGAGAATTTGACAAGTATATGTTAAAAATTTGGAATTTAGTGTAATGCTATACTCGTTCAACGCAGCAACGGCATTAAGCGAGTATGGGGGAAACGGATTCGTCGTGGAGGTGAGGTGGAAGCAATACATGGGTGGAGAGGGAGGTTTGAAGGAGAATTAAATTCTTTTTCTCCTCTCTTCTGTAGTGGATTTAGTTAAGTTTTTAGCAGAGAAAAGAGAAGAACGAAATTTTGATTTTTAGCCATTGTTGCAACAGCCGAATTCAAGTGAAGAGGAAGAACTCGACTCAACTCCAAGCCGTGCATATCTTCTGAGCATTTCAAGTAAGTATAACTCTGTCTCTTGATCATCTTGGATTCATGAATTCAATAAATTAGATTTTTGCCATGAGAATATTCCGTTCTTCGTATGATTTGTTCCAGCGTGAATTAATTGTTTTATATTATGATTTATGATTGTAGTTTCTTCTTCGATCATATGTATATGTTTAGTACATTGTTTGGGTTGGATTAGGATCAAATGGTAGGAAGAATGTTGGAAAATTGATGTCTGAAATCACAGACAAAAACAGAGCACCGTTTTGAACCTAAGGTTCCGTTTGGCTTAATTGAATTATTTTTTTTAAAAGCTTGGAATTCAGACCTTGCGAAAACAGTATCTTTAGACCTATGTTTTGACCTAGAAACAGTTGGATTTTGGAAGAGGCCATTAGAGGCTTTCTTGTAGATATCTGAATCTTCTTTCCAGAACACCCAAGATCACCGAAATCCGATGACGGATAGGTGAGTTATGACCAAATTAGTTTGTTGCACCTGTGAGTGTAAGTTCAGACCAGTGAACTGTTTGACCCGAGTTGACCCATGGTTTGACCCGACCAGTGAGCCGGACCAGACCCGAGATTGAACCTGTAGTGGTCAGATGTGACCAGATGAACCAGATTTAGATTGACCCGGATATGAACCGGATGTGTAATTGAACCGGAATGAACCGGATGTTGATTGGATGTAGCATATACTGTTATACTGTGAAATGATGTTGATTGTTGATTTGAGTTGAGAACAATCATATCCTCATTAAAAAGCCAAAGTTGCCTATTGTGATATGATTGGGTGTTAACAGAAATGTTTGTTTTCCTTAGTGGGATTAAGGAAGATCATATCATTATTAAAAAGCCGAGTTGCCTACTGTGATATGATCTACCCTTAATCAATAAACCACTACTTTAAGGGGGTCATATCCTTATGAGAAAGCCAAATGCCTAGATTAAAAAGCCAATGATGCCTAAATGAGAAAGCTAAATGCCTATTGTGATATGACCTGACCTTAAAGCTTGTTTGTACATTTGTTTGAGATTGTGAGTTAAATTGTATTATTGTGACAGCATAATTTATCATTAAGACGTATGTGATGAGGTTTATGAATAATCGATGTGTATGGGCGCGTGGATACTATTCATAGATTCTATCACTAGGGTCTTAATCATAACGTCTTAACAATTATATCATCTCTATATGTTATTTAAATCTTATTTATATGTTGATTTTGAATTTTTGTGATTAACTGTCAGACTTATACTTATATGGGCATTCCAAGCTCACTGTAACCTTCATGTTGCAGGTTGAGCCAGGTGGTTGGATGCTTAGCTTGATTTAATTTTAGTGATGAACTTATGTATTGAATTTTAAATGGTTGAAATTATTATTGGCCCAGCTGAGTGCCATTTGGATTTGATGTATTTCATTTAGTTGGTTTAATCGTATTTATATTGCTTCCGCATGTTTAGAAATGAATTATTTTTGTTTATCATTTTGTTCCAAACCTTGTGGATGTGGTTATGATATGGTGATCCGCGGTCCAGAAATAGATCCCGAAGGTCGCACCTCGAGATTTATGTCAATTCCTCCTAGAGATTCGTGATATAGGTTTTGGGATGTGACAATTTGTAGAAACAAAAATTTTAAGATCAAAAGAGGCCACGCGGCATGATCTCACAAGGTAGACCCCACTAAGAGATGATTCTTATAAATTAAATAGAGAATTATCTAAATTAAATCTTGATAATTCTCATAGGAATTATCTTCAAATCTGGATAATTTCTATTAAATAGGGAATTATCTTCAAATTCTCTTCAAGTGGTAAAGATCAAATACAACTCTATCACCTTTACATTTATAAATAGGGTGACCCTCCTTCATTCTAAAAGGGGGACATGGGATAGAAGCCAAGCCAAGGATATAGGGGCAACACTTCTTCTAGGGGGCATCACTTCTTCTAGATCCTAGAAAGTGATCAAACTCAAGGAGAAGAAGCTCTGAAGTCCTGCTAGTCTACTACCTTGAAGATCTGAAGACTTGAAGCCTCAAAGTACAACATCCAAGCCCGAAGATAAAGCTCTCCATCTCTGAATACGATGAAAGGCCCAGAGATCCACATCAAAACGAAGCTTTCAACCCACATCTTCCATAAGTCTACAAGCACGAAGATCAAGTCGGAGACTTTGCATCAACCCAAGATTAAGTTGTTGCAGCCCTTGGATTGAAGACACCTTGAAGTGAAGAATCAGAGGCTGTTTTCTTTCTTACAGAGAAAGCCCTAGTGATTGTAATCTCATATTTTTAATTAATACAAATTGATTTTGTGATACAGATCTTGTTCGTTGATTTCTCGATAAACAAAATTTGTGTTTACAGACCCTTATCTTCATAATCTTTTGTTGTACATAAAATCCTGAATGACTAACATCACCCACGTCGCAATACAAACAATACACTTCTTTGGAGATTCAAGTAATTATCGAATGTATATGATTTCTCCTTCGACTGATTACCAACGTTGAGAATATACTAATAGCTCAACACAAGACATATAACTCAAATATGATTTCAACATATTTCATGCAATTCAAATTACATACAACTCAACTTGTATTGCATTTGCACCAGAAAAATCGAATAATATATAACAGACGATTTGCTTTCCTTTCGCTTCTCATAATTAACCTAATTGGAATAGCCTAGAAGAATAACAAAAAAAGGTATATAAGTTGAGAGTTTATATTTGATAAAGAGATGGTGTAAAAAATTTTTACACAAGCAGGCTTGGCATTTATACAAGCTAACCGCCGGTTAAACACTGAAAATATTTTCCTATATTTAGAAAATTTACTTTATTCTTCAATTATATTGACGATTTTACTGTTGTTTTGTGAAAATTTTTATTTTCAAAAGTATTGATTTTTATATATCATTGTTTTCAAAAACGAAATCCAATATTTAAAAAAAAAAAATTAAAGACTTCTTCTAAGTTAAGAAATACTTTTAATTCTAATCCACAAGTATAATCCAATTGCAAGTAAAAGTAACAATTAATTTTTATAAGATTTTTAATTTTCAATTTTTCAACTTTATTTATATTAAGTAATTGAATTTTATATAGGATTTTATAGGTCAACTGGACAATTTTCTAAAAAAAACTGATTTTTTTATAAATAATCTCTTAGGTTGCGTTTGGACCGACTTGTGCTTATAGATTGGATAAGTTGCTCAATAGAAGCACTTATCCACAACAACAATAAACTGCTTATTTGAAGAAAGTAGTGTTTGGTAAATACATTTATTTTAGTGCTTATGAAAGTTTAGGGATAAAATAGGTATTATAAAAATATTATTAAAGTTTAGAAATAACATTTATTTAAGTGTTTATGAAAGTTTAGGGGTAAAATAGGTATTTTAAAAATATTATTAAAGTTGTGAAATAGATTAACGCATAAGAGCTTGGGAGAAGCTATTCTCAATAGCTTTTCCTCATGGACAGCCTTCCTCTAGTGCTTATGGGTAAGCACTTACCTATAAGCTCTACCAAACACATATTTAATTTTAAAAAGTGCTTATATAAGCTATAAGCTACAATAAGTACTTATAGAAGCCAGGCCAAACTCAGCCTTAGTGTATCAAATAATTATGAAAATAGAACCAGGCAAAGATAAAGTACATATACACGTTATTTATTGAAATGCAAATTCTTTATAAAATAAAAGTTAAAAATTATATTATCGAACTAAAAAAATTATATTATTTTTTATCAAGATGAACAATAATTAAAAATACACTCATTTATAAATAATTTAAATTTCTTATAAAATCATTATTTATGATTAACATAGGTTTACTACTTATTTATAAATAATTTAAATTTTTTATAAAAAATTATTTCTAATTAACATAGATTTACTACTCATTTATAAATAATTTAAATTTCTTATTTCTAATTAATAAAAATAATTTAAATTTCTTATAAAATCGTCATTTTTAATTAATAAAAATTAAAAATAATTTAAATTTCTGATCAAATTGTTATTTTTAATTAAGTGCATCGCACGTGCAGTATTACTATTGAGAATAAAAACCATCGTGACAGCTGTGGGATTTGAACCCACGCCCTTTCGGACCAGAGCCTAAATCTGGCGCCTTAGACCACTCGGCCAAACTGTCATTGCTGATATAGCGTATTTATTTTTAAAGTATACATATTTTTCTTTTACCAAAAAAAAGTATACATATTTGTCTTCGGGGTCCTAGCGGAGTCAATAAGATTACCAAAGAGCCTCATGATCAAACCAATTACATCATCTTCAATAAATATGACTTATGGTTGTCTTCCATTTATGCGATAATCACCAAAATAATGAAACTACAATCAAAGATGCCAACAGAAGCAACCAAACAAGGACCAAAGGAGAAATAAAACTCCCAAGTCCTCCATATATTTGTTCAGATGGATCATCACTCCATGACAAAGCCTCTTTACTGTACTTTCTTCGTTTAACACCCATTACACCATTCTTTTCTTGTTCAGCTAGTCTAATATGAGATATGATGTGAGGGAAGACTTTCTTGTAAGACTCTTCTCCTATCAAGAGATCTGAGTGTCCAAAACCTTCCACCACCACCCTTTCATGTCTATAACCAGGTTGGTGCAGCTTCATGTACTGGTTGGCTAGAAAAGAAGTCTTTGGGGTCACCAAGAGACTCCTTCCACCTGAGAGATAGAGCGTAGGGAGTGGCATTCTCTCGGGATGCATCAAATATGCATTTTTACCATCCGGGTCCACGATGAAACCAACATTGCATATTTTTTGAAGGTGAGGGAAGGCCGACATGGGAAGCCTCTGTAAGCTTTCTTTGTTCAACCAATGATGCATGGTGGGGCTTATGTTATCATGCCAGAAAGTGTTGCCAAAGATGCCTGAAAAGACCTCACATTCATCACAGGTGCATCTCTCATACCGTGGAATCAATCGGGCTATAGATTTCAGGAGCCTGTGTCGTGGACTGACCTTTGAACTTTCAAACATAGGTAGGATTTTGTTCTTGCCTAGAAGCAGCATTGAGATCTGCAGTTTCATTGACAGAAATACTTAAACATTTAACCCATGCTTTATCTTTGAATGTAACAGAAACACAAGTAAATAACACATATTGTTTATAGATTTCAGTGCAGTGTAGCCCAAATGATGGGGTTCCACTACCTTTCAGGGGGTATTCAATTCAATACCTACGATAAAGTATCATTGAAGAAATTTTGGGGGGCAGGCAATCAAGGAGGAATTATATTTCAAAGGAAGAGAGGTTAAAGAACTTACAGGGATGAGAGGAAGCCTCATCTTAACTAAGGATGAAACTGTGAGCTTGAAGAACATTGATGAGTTAGTGCAGGACAGAGAAGCAATATGAGTTGCAGAGACATGGCCGCCCATGAGAGCAATGTGAATCGCTAAGCCTCCAACACAGTGTGCAACCACATGAACCTTCACAGATGGCCCATGCAACTCACGGATCTTATTGATCACTGCTTCAGAACAAACAACAGTGAGAATCTAACCAATTACCATAAGTTAAGATGGTTACGGGGATTCTGAATTTTACTAGTCAATAGTTTTGATGAATGTAGAGCTTGTCTTTATTTTTACCTGCAGGGATGTCAAACCTCCCGATATCTTCAATTGTGAAGTTGTTCGAAGGATGCATAGGGTGTAATCTTGGCTCAAGTAGCCATGTTTCATATCCCTCTTCTAGTAAAGTTCTAACCAGATCTTTCGGTTCTGTTGGTAGCCAGTAACTCTCAGTGGAATGCCCATTGACCAAGAGAACAGGGTATAGTTGTCTATCTCCTTCATGACGCCATGGATTCTGACTGCATTTCCATTGTCTACAACTGATAATTAACCCATCTTCTGAAAAATTACAAAAAGCACACTACATCAGAATCTCATAGTCAGTTCCAATACTTTAAAGACTCAAAACTTTTTGAGTCAACTTGATTTGATTCAGCTGCAAGGCACAAGTCTACTTGGAAACTTGAATTTACTCTACTCTGGTATGACTATTTCATGCCTTCATCTGTTATAATGGTTTTTGAACTCAAGGTGGATAACCATTCACCAGAAGTGCCTGGTTATTTTTTGTTCTGAAAGTAAAGATCTAAAGGAATGTTGCAAACATTTATGTCTACTTAAAATAATTTCTGATTCTTAAGATTCAAGACTTGTCAAGCCTCAATCAGGTTTTTGGCTCATTTCTAATTTGGCTCAAGTTTTTGGCCCTTTGAGAAATAGTTTTAACCTTCCATGTACCTGTTTTTATCTCATGGACAGTACTAGAGGGATATGGTCTCTTGTCAAAATCTGATGGAAAAAAGTCCCTGTGACTCCCTCGAGGTCTTTGTAAGATATAGGTTCTCAGGAGCGTTCGCAAAAAGCGACATATAAATCTTCCTCTCTTATTCCCTTTCAAGCTGATCAAACTTCTCAGTAGCTCTATCATGGAGAGATGAAGCTCGCCTCTAAAATTCACCTCATCTTCTGTAGAACTGTTTCGAGAAGTTCTTTTGAAAGTTACGTGCAAGGTTGTAGTCTCAGTCCAAGTATAGGAGGTGAGCAGATACGGATTCATCACCTTCTTTCCTTCAAGAATATATCTGCATCAATCAATGTTCACTTAGTACTATTATGAAGAGTGAAAATAAAATAGATTCACATCCACACAATGTCATACCTTGAACCAGAAGCCGATGCAAGAAGCAGATGATAATACATATACTGTGTATAAGGAGTTCTGTTATCCACTCTGCAAAGATCCACTTCCCCATCTATAATATAAAGCTTATCCTTCTCTACAGCTCTAAAGATAACATACCCACCAACCCTTCCTCTTAGGAGTTGATTAGGTTCTCCTACCACCACATTCTGTTCACTGAATCCCTTTTTATTTCCCAAATTCATCTTCATCCTCAGATAAGCTGTACATGGCATGCCCCCAACATAACCTCTCATGGTTTCTGTTATCATGACTGTTGAGTCCAATGTGTTGTCTAATTTCCCATCGATGCTCAACTCAGGCCTTGAATCAAAATCTTTGTCCACAAGTTTTAGATCTTGTTTTTCAACATGGGGTGACAATTCCTTGACAGGAACTTGAACTGGCTGGGTAGAACTCTTGTACTTGAGAACATCCTGCACTAGATGCCTACTT
>JAUPMG010077390.1:0-12960 GCA_031762675.1 Pachysandra terminalis | reverse complement strand
TTCAGTAGGGCGAGCTCGTTGGGGACCACTCTTTAGGTGGAAACCGATAGGGGGGATGCCTCGGTACTGAAGCAGTCTGGTGGACTGGAAGGGGGGGAGTCATGACTCCAGTTTCTGGAGCTCTCCGGGGCCATGGAGCCATGACTCCAGTTTTTGGGGTGTGTACTTATGCAAGAAGGACAAGTATTAGCCTATGTATCAAGGCAACACAAGGTTCATGAGTGCAATTACCCTACTCATGACTTAGAGTTAGTCGTTGTGGTATTTGCATTGAAAATTGTGGAAAACTATCTGTATGGGGAAGATTTCGAACTCTTCACTGATCACAAGAGTTTGAAGTATGTATTCACTCCAAATGAGCTGAATATTAGGCAACGGAGATGGATGGAATTAGTGCACGACTACATGATTACGCTCCAGTATCATCCGAGGAAAGCAAATGTATTCGCAGATGCCTTGAGCAGGAAGCCTCAGAGCACATTAGTTTGCTTGATGAGGCAAGAGCATAGTTTAGTAGAAGCTTTCAGTGCTTTGAACATTATATCTGATGGAAAGAAATGTGATGGACTACTATTCAGTTTAGTGGCTAGGCCATTCTTGTTGGACAAAATTTCAGAAGGACAGAAATCAGATCAAGACTTACAGTTGTTGGCAGCAGATGATTTAGTACAGACTAATGGGATGATCAGATTCAGGGGTAGACTTTGTGACCCCAGTGATGAGTCTATTCGGAATGAGATTTTAGAGGTGTCACGCCCCAAATTCAAGATATGTAATCTCGAGGATTTCCAAGGGAATGACCTTCGGATCCAAACCATAGATGCAGCCAAATCAATTAATCGAACCGTGGTTCAACAAAGAAAACTAAAATCAGCAAAAGTCTCATGAAATTCTAAACAAAACCTTTAACTATAATTCAATAACCATAAAAAATTCAATTAATTCAATGATTACATTTTTCCTGTCCACAAGGGGTCAACACAAATAGTAATAATTCTATAAATTCAACTAGCAGGTTATAGTTCTTAAGGGTATCCAACGTCTTATTCTCAACCCACTGGTATCTCCAGTCCTAGTTTCTTCACCACTCTAGGGTCCACCTATTTCAACGTAGGGGTGAGCTTGGAGGCTCAATAGGAAAAATCCACTGCAACTACAATAACTATTTTCATAATCATATAATAAATCATGTTAAGTTCATGCAAGATTCACCCAAATTTTACAACCTTATACATGTAATCAACACAGTTACAAAATCAAGATTTATCACTATCATGTCATTCTACTCATTTACTTATCATCATTACCACAACATAGGTCCACAATTAAAAATCCATCTCATTGTCATGTCAATGTACTCATCTACATACCATTACAGTTACAATCATGTTCAACTTAATCAAATATCAATGTCCCCATAAACTCTATCGTGATACATACATCAATGCAAACTGAACAATTACCCATGTCCTCATGAACTTGGTTATGATACATATCATCTCACAAGGCCACCAAATCTCATGGTTCATTTTTGTACAGTAACAATCTTCCTTTTTACATCCCATACAATTCACATCACAAATCAATCACAAAGCACATATTACACTATAACTTAAGTAACAACATACATCACACCACAATCAATTCACAATCACATTGCACACCACAATCAATCCACAGTTACACAGCACATTGTCACTCCCCGGATTCGAGATATATGATCTCGAGGGTTCACAAGGGGATGACCTTTGGATCCAAACAATGGATGCAGCCAAACTAAATAAAACAACCATTTCTCATGGTTCCATAGATAACAACAAAATACAATGGAAGTTTGATAAAATTTAAACCAATTTTATTAACTAAAGTGCACAATCATAAGCAAAATTCAAATCAAACCAACATTTACATTGTTACTTCCAACTAAGGGTTAAAACACAACTATAAAAATCTATCAAGGTCCATCAACAATTCCTAATTCTTAAAGCTTCCTTGTCTTATTCACAGCTAGTTAGGGCCCCTCGTCCTGGTCATTCCACCTCTCTAATGGTCTACCTGTTCAACATAAAGGTTGAGCTTGGAGGCCCAGTAGGAATAATCAAAAGTAATTACAATAGTTATTTCATAATAATATAATAAGACAGGTTAATTCGAGCAATTTATCACTCACCTTAATATGATGTTATTGCTTTCATATGGTCATCATCACAATCATAGTCATAAGCATACTCATACCATAATCACAGTCATAATCATATCCATAGTTATATTTATAATCCAATTCATCATCATGCTCATCTTAAGCAATTACCAATATCATCATGAACTCCGTCATGCCACACATATAAACATAGGCTATATAGATTCCATGTACTCATGCACTCTATCATGATACCAACTCTTATGGTACCTTCTCAACAGTATCAGTTCACTCTTGTTGATCATCATACCATTAACATCACAAGCAATCATATTTACACATCAATGAGCAATTCACATAGTAATCACACATCACACCAAAGTCAAACACTAAGTCACACAACACACAATACACGCAATCACATAACAATCAATGCAATGAAGTATTTGCAGATGGATGCTATGAGCACATGGAAGATGAGCACACACAATCAAGAACACAGTGAAATATAATGCAATGCAAATAATGATATGAAATGATGCAAGTATGCAATGGTGTTAAGCTAAGCCCAACCATGAATTCCTTCCACATATCCTCTAGAAACTCTGTCCCAGGACCGTGTCACTAGTAATATCCATTTCTTTTAGAGGATAATACCCAAGGTAGAGAATGCCACCCTCTTTCCTTTTAGGGGATAATACCCTAGGTAGGAAATCTACCCTCTTTCCTTTCAGGGGATGGTACCCTAGCTGGGAAATCCACCCTCTTTCCTTTCAGGAGATGGTACCCTAGGTAGGAAATCTACCCTCACATAAACAATCAATACATACATCTTGTGTTACACACAACACAAGGATCACCAATGGTTGCCTCTAGCATCATTCTCAAACAATTCAAAAATCAAAAGACACACATAGGACCCATATACCACACACTTAGCAATTTACCAAACTAGGATCATTATTAACCCTAACTTCATACCATATAGTTCATATCATGTTACAACCCTTTAGAATCATTTTCACATATAATAACACGCCACACATAGTCATATTTTTAATTAATCCACATGCTTGGAAATTCATTCATTCTAATATCACCTATCATGCTTTCTAACATGTTATAACACTCATGGAATCATATCAACACACATAACATACTTTACCTTGTCATAGCATACTGAAACTAAGGTAAGTAACTCGTTTTGTTGCACTAAATCTTATATATGTATTTTGCACAAAAACCACCACCACACACATATTAATAACTCTAAAACCACAGTGTCCTCAAAACTTGGGACCATTCTGAGTTCGGTAGAAGCTTGATAGCTGCCAAGCTACCTACCAAAGGTCATTTTCCAATTTTGACACCTCGTCAGTATTTGAATCACAACTATTTTTATACTTATCATATTGACCTCAAACTTGGACCATTGTGTTCCTAACTAACAGGGGAACCCTAGAAAAATATAAAATAAATAATACAAGCTCGGTAGCATCTTGGTGGCTGACAAGATACCTATCGAGAGATCTCAGCAAGAAACCTTGGTAACTGCCGAGTCTCGGTAGCAATGGCCAAGAGTTGGGTTAGCTCGGCAAATGGCTCGATAGCTACTAAGCTACCTGTCGAGGCCCGTTTCAGCTTCAACATCAATTCAGTAGTTTTGCCATAAGTAATTATATACTTGTCAGAATCGCTTCAAACTTGTTGCATTGTGTTTCTAACTAACAGAGGAATCACATAAAAATATTAAATAAATTATCTAACTACGGAAGCAGGATCGGTGGGGCAAACAATTCTGCCAAGTGTTATTTTTCAGCCAAAACAATTTCCAGATTTATATAGGGCTTTGTGCCCAACTTCACACTTTTTCACATACCAAACATCAAATATACTATCAAACATAAATTCATCATACTACAAAAGAAACCTAAGATTTAAACTAGGATTATACATGTGAGATTCAACATACAAAAAATGATTGAAGAAAACAATTTCATATTTTCTTATCAAGAAATAAAACTTAATACAAGCATGGATTATTGCACATCAACATGCAACATTAAAGGATCTAGATGCATATTCCTAGAGAATCATCATAGTCTTGTAAAACCAACTACTGTAAGAACTTCGGATGATCCATACCTCTGTTCCTAAGCTTTTTCTGCAAATCATCCGCACCTTGGATCACCCATCCTCCTAGCAGCCTTTCTTCTTCCTTTTTGATCTCCCTTAGCTTTTCTTAATTCTCCTCTATTTTCCTTAGCCTTTATTCTCTTTTCTCTTCCCTTCCTCTTCAATCAAAAAGCCCAGATTTCCTTTTTCCCTCCCTTTCCTTTCTTTAATCATGTGATATAAGGTAAGGAAGAGTGGTTGTGGGAAACTTCCCACAATCCCACGTACCTATTTACAAGGTGGTGGGGATCATCGATCCCTTCCCTCTACCCACAGCTTAATTCAAATTCAAATCTAATGAATAGTCTAAACTACCCTTAATGACTTGGTCATTAGAGAACCCAAACCTCATTGTCTCACACGCCCATTTCAAGACCCTAATATCCAAGAATTTATAAACTACTTAAGTGACCTCAAATGTTTCTAAAATTTCACACAAACCCTTAAAGCCAATTCTTATTTAGATAACCCACCCAATCAGTAAATTAAACCTATTGTTCATTTTAATACTTCACTATTTGAATAATGGTCCCTATGGTTCGTTGTTATCACAACCCAGTACCAGTTCAGTTAATTCAACACAACCCTTTATAACTAGTTGCAAGTGAACATTATTGTTAATTATAATATATAAACACGGGTCGCGACACACACCACAATCAATCCATAATTACATGCACACCATAATCATTGCTATTCATGTTGATGATAACACCATTAGCACACAGATGATGAACAACACACACAACAAGAACGTAATGCAATGTGAGGTACGATGCAATGCATATGATGAGATGAAATGATGCAATGTATGCAAAGGATGTTAGGCCAAGCCTAACCATGAAATCAATCCCACATATCCTCTAGGAAACTCTGTCCCAAAAGTGTGCTCAATTGATCACATCAGTCCCTCTTATCTAAAGAGTACTGGAAATCTCATTATCCATTTCTTTTAGGGTATTCTGACCCAAGGTAGAAAATGCCACCCTTTTTCCTTTTTGGGGATAATTCCCATAGTTGAAAGCCACCCCTTTTTACATTTCCTTTTAGGGGATAATACCCATGGTAGAACATCCACCCTCTTTCCTTTTTGCGGATAATACCCATGGTAGAAAGACACATCTACACACAATCACACAGTGAACTAATCTGGCATCACTCTCAATACATTTATTACCAGTGAATACATTAGCATCCCTCACAACACATCATAATTTACAACACTTCATTGTTCACAGGACTCATATAGGACCCACATACTATTTTTCAAAAAATTCTCATCCTTTGACTTTCACTCATCCTAACATTATACAACACACCTTATAACATGTTATAACTCCCTAGAAACCTTATCAAACACCATAACATACCATATATGGTCATAGCATACAGTAAACTGAGGTACGTAGCACCTTTTGTGCAAAACATATTACACACTTTTCACACAAAAACCAACACCACATGCAACTCAACAATACCAAAACCAAGGTGTCCACAAAGTTTGGACCCTATTGGAGCTCGACAGGTGGCTCGATGGGACCGAGAGTCCAACCGAGGAGCTCGGTAGGTTGGCTTAGCAGCTGTCGAATCTTGATGGGTAGGGCAGAGAGTTTGGGACTGTTGGTAGGTGCTCTCGACATTTGCCGAGGTACCTACCAAGGGTCTGTTTCAACCCAGAATTTCCAGATTTTCTAGGGCTTCGTGCCCAACTTCACACAACCTCAAATTTATACTTTTTCACATACAAAAACAAGGATTAAACTACCATTCTTCAATCTAACAAGTTACTAACAAAACGTAATATTTTACAAGGATTTACTTATTAGATCCAACACAAATCTCATGATTCAAAACACATATAATCATGTTATCATTTCAAGTCCATAAATTAATAAAAACATGGTTCAATCACACATTCTTCATGCAAAATAAGAAATCTAGATGCTCATCCTAAGGAGATATCATAACCCTACAAAAATAACTACCATAGAAAGTATGGAAGATCCCTACCTCAAGATCCCACAGATTTGGATCCGAGGTATCACCATTGCCTTCTTCCTTATCTATCTTCCTCAGCTTCGCCTTTTGTTCTTCTTCTTTTCTCTTCTCTCCTATTCTTTTCATTGCTTGCCTTCACTTCTTCTTTATGCAATACTGCTTTCTTCTCTTCTCTTCTCTTTCTTTCTTTTCTTCTTTTGCCCTTTTTCTTCTTATTTCTTTTCTCCTCTACTTTTCCTTCTAACCATATGGTTTATTCCCCCTATTTTTGTTGAATCTCTAATCCCTCTAAGTTCCTAATTGAATTCAAAATTTGAATTCCCTTCTAATAGGAATTATTCCTCTTCTTATGCATCTTACTGTTTTGGTTTTAATCGTAATGTGTTAACTTTCTTCCTAAGTTACAATTACTATTACTGGTTACTTTTATCTTTACTTAAAATGGATTCTTCAAGAGCATCTCTTATGGGCCAAACGACCAGATCCATGATTAGGTCCTAAAGCTTAACTAAGTTAACTTTTATTTTAAATTCAAACCTACTCTATTCGAAAATAGACTTGATCCTTATTTCAAAAGTATTTTAACGTTTGCTTCCTGTTCTTAAATTTGTTAGTCCATGCTCTCTTTAAAGTTCCCTAGATCTCTTAATGACTAAAATTTATATTTCTAGGTTGATAAATTCTTTTAATAATGAATTTAATTATTTTATTAAATTCTTAGGTTCCGGGTCACTACAGGAGGCTCATAAGTCTCGATATTCTCTTCATCTGGGAGTTACTAAGATGTACCATGATTTAAAGGTGTACTGGTGGTCAGGAATGAAGAGAGATATAGCTCAATTCGTTGCATGGTGCCTTACTTGTCAGTAAATCAAGGCAGAACATATGAGGACAGGAGGTCTGCTTCATCCATTACCAATACCAGAATGGAAATGGTAGCATGTAACCATGGACTTCATCGTAGGGTTGCCTAAGTACAAGTTTGGAAATGATTCTATATGGGTGATTGTGGATAAATTGACAAAGTTGGCTCACTTTTTACCAGTATACATTTGGCAGATAGTAAGATTACATGGGGTACCAGTAAGTATCAGACCAAGATACGAGGTTCACATCCAAATTCTTGGCGATTTTACATAATGCCTTGGGTAGACAGCTAGATTTCAGTACAGCCTTCCACCCACAGAAAGATGGACCAACGAAAAGGGTTAATCAAATACTCGAGGGCATTCTTAGAGCTTGTGTGCTAGATTTCAAACGAAGTTGGAGTGATCATCTCCCTTTGCTGAATTCTCGTATAACAACAGTTATTAATCAAACATCAGCATGGCTCCTTTTGAGGCACTTTACGGGAGGTCGTGTATATCACCTATACGTTGGATAGACGTGGGGGAGAGTAGTGTCCTTGGACCTGAAGTTATCCAAGAAACTACGGAGAAGGTGAAAATTATTAAAGAAAGATTAATAGCAGCTCAGAGTCGTCAGAAGAGCTACGCAAATTGTAGAAGACGAGAGCTAGAATTCGACATTGGTGACCATGTATTTCTAAAGGTTTCGCCAATGAAAGATGTCATGAGATTTTGCAAGACATGGAAGCTCGCACCTTGGTTTATCAGGCCATTCGAGGTATTAGAACACCTGGGTAGTGTTTCCTATCGCCTTGCACTACCACTCAGTTAGGTATAGTTCATAATGTTTTCCACATATCAATGTGGAGGAAGTATGAGCCGGATCCATCACATGTGATAAACTGGAAAGAACTAATACTCTAGAAGGATGTATCTTATGAAGAGTCACTAGTGAGAATTATGGATCGAAAGGAACAGATATTGAGGACGAAGACTATCTCGCTCGTAAAAGTGTAGTGGAATCATAATGATGAATCTGAAGCATCGTGGGAGCTCGAGTCTGAAATCCAGAAGCAGTATCCATCATTATTCTTGAATCAAGGTATGTACAATTTTGGGACAAAATTTCTTTAAGGGAGGTAGATTATAGTGACCCTTGTCCCTAAGTCATAATTAATATAAATTAATTATGATTTAGTAATATGATCCTTAAGAAGGGGGGTATATTAGATTATAGGTCTTCACTTGCAGAATAGGAATTAATTGTAAAACAATTTGGAATTTAGGACTTATGTGTAATTAAAGGAAAGTAGTGTAAAACTTATATAATTTATGAATTTCAAGAAATAGGGCTTAAACCTAGCGTGGAGAGAATGGGTTTGAGTTGGTCGTGTGGCCCAAGATGAATGGAGGGTAAGTTTGTAAATTAAATTTTAATTTGATTTAGTGACTAATGGGAGAGGGAAACCTTCCTCATGCGTACATGGGGGAGGGAGAAGGTCTTCATTCTCACCATCTCACTTGATTTGAGGAGGCATGATCAAGGGAAAAAAGATCTGAAGTTTAGATTTTGGACTGCAGAGAAAAGGAAAGAGAAGAAGAAGAAAAGATAAGAAGGAAGAAAAGCTAAGGGAGAAGAAGTCTAAAGGAAGGCTTGGTAATCTTCTAGTGCTGAAAAATCTACAGAGAAAGAGAGCTTGGGAAAAGTGGTAGGTTTTCCTTGGATCTTACTTTAGTTATTTTCATGGAAATATGATAAGGGTTGTAGTAGGAGTGATGATTTAGGAGGGTTATGCATGAAAAATGAAAAGTTAATTAATGATGTTGCGTAGTATGTGGATTGTATATATATGTTTATAACATGGTTTTATGATGATATGATTACCTAATGTGTGATTCAATGTTTATAAGTGAGTTTGATGTGTGGAATGTTAGAGATGATGAGTTTATTATAAAGACTATGATTCTGAAGGTTTAAATTGTATTTTTATGTTGGAATATGAATGATACAAATGTATTGGATTTTCGGGAATCCTTTTGGGATTGTATGAATTGCGGTCAGTTCCAGGGTCGACCCTGGGATCAACCGAAAATTACAAAAAGGGGTCCAAAATCTCTGGACCATAGACCAAAGCTGGGAGGGACCAAAACTTTCGGTCGACCGAAGCCCAATAGCACCCATTTCAGGTGGGCAACTAGGTCTTGACCTGGTGAGGTTGTGTATGATGTTGTTTTTGCTTATGGAAGGGAGTATAGAGATTTGTGCAACAAAAGGGCTCAATTGCCTTAGTTTTTGGTGTGTTGTGACCTAGTTCTATGTGTTCCGATATATGAAATTGTTTGAAGTGAAATATACATAAGATGTGAATGTTTATATGATATTTATGTTGTGAGCATATAATGCATGAGATATGTATGTACACTGTGTGTGGTCCCTATGTGACCCATGTGCTGGTATGTTGAATTTCAGAGTGATTCCATATGTGATCACTGTATGTATATGTTTAAAAGTGACTCTAGAAATGATCACTACATGATTGAGATTTTAGAGTGATCACTATGTGTTTCTAGAACTCTTAAGATGAGAGGGTCTATTGTACTTGTGTATGCATGAGTCATGTTATGTCTATTCCTGCCTTTGGGTAACTAATCCCTAAAAGGAAGAGGGTAGCTTCTACCATGGGTTATTATCCCCTTAAAAGAAATGTCTTATGGCTATTCTTACCTTTGGGTAACCAATCCCAGAAAGGAAGAAGGTAGTTTCTACCATTGGTTAGTATCCCTTGAAAGGAAATTTTTTATGGTGTTTTCTTACGTTTGGGTATCCAATCATTGAAAGGAAATGGTTAAGCGTGTTTAGCACATTCCTTCAGTAGAATTTCATGAAGTGTAAGTGTGATTTCAAGGTTAGGCTAGGCCTAACACCACACATTTGCATACACTTCATCATCTTCATTCTATCATGAACATTATGCATCATACACAGTCATTCCATAATCATTCTTGTGTGTGTGTGTGTCATTTCATCTTCTGTTTGCTACATGTCCATGTTCATTACCATTGATGGAGTGTGATTGGGATGAGGAATTGTATGTGGTGATTGAAAGTTAGGTTTTAGCATGATTATGATTATGAAGTTGGTGGTATATGAGTGTAAATATGAAAAATGGTATAGAAAAATAGCCTAATGATAGACTACCACATGTCAATACTATGACCGACACGTATCAACGTCCAATTGATACCCCCAGGGTGAGACCCTCGGGAACTTCATGAATGAGAGCCTCAACTAGTTCGAGGAACGTAGAGTTGAGACATGGTTATGGAGGAAAGGTAGTGCGCTACCACAATTACTACTAACATCGCACAAGTCGCAAGGCGACCAACACGTTTATGATGATTACACAACAAAGATAATATATACACATACTCAACGGTAGGATGCCGACTAAGAGATGCGTCTCTATACTCCACGGCAGGATGGCGACTAAGAGATGCATCTTTATACTCCACGGTAGGATGCTGGAACCCAACGACAGGATGCCGATACTTCACGATGGGATGCTGGAACCCCGTGACAGGATGCTGATACTCCACGGTAGGATAACGACTAAGAGATGCGGCTTTATACTCCACGGTGGGATGCCAGAATTCCACGACAGGATGCTAATACTTCACGGCAGGATGCCAATAGTCACATAAGGGATGCATCTCGATGACCACATACCTCTGTCTAGAGTGAACCTCGACAATGTAGAAGGTCATACATACCTTCGTTTAGAGTGAGCTTCGACAGCGTAGAACGTCATACATACCTTCGTCTATAGAGAACCTCGATGTTGTAGAAAGTCATACATCCCTCCGTCTAGAGGGAACCTTGACGACGTAGAAGCTCAAACAGTCTCGAATGTACTAAGGATCAACAACTTCGAAGGTACTAAAACTAAATTATTTCAAAAGTGCTAAGGTTAGACAACCTCGGAAACACCAAGATTACACAGCCTCGATGGCGCTAAGATTAGACAGTCTTGACAATGCCAATGCTAAGAAACCTTCACTAGCACTTGATGAATATCTTCTGATCACCAATGCCCATATCGAGGCGTCATGAGAGTGACATATAGGGGGACCCACTAATCTCTTATCATGTCATGAACTACATGTTGTGTCTTGGTTTCAGTGGAAAACATGTAATTTGTCAAACGACTCAGGATGGATTGTCAAACCCTGAAACCTGTGGCACGAATCCCTATATCGGCGGCATGGATCTCAAAGTGAGACCTTCGGGTTCCAACCAAGGAACGCGGATCACCGTATCAAAACTGAAATAATAAAGGTAATATCATCACTTTCAATAAAACTCAAAGTGCGGAAGCTACATAAAGCCTATTACATACTGCTGACTTCAGAAGAGTCATAACCTCAATCAAATAGAGAACTAATAAAGACTAAATCCTATTATATTCAAATCATCCAAATTAACCAATGTATCGATCAAACAGAAATTAGAAGAAATTCAGCTGCTAGTCCAAGTCCATCCTCATCTATCTTGACCTGCAACATGAAATGTCATGTGAGCTTAGAATGCCCAGTAAGACCATATCTGTCATTCATCCTCATGGAACATCATAGTACCAAATCAAATACAGAATAAGAAAGTAAAAGAACAAGTAATCATGGCATATAAGATTAATTAATGAGATGGAGTATGAGATGAGTGAGTATCAAACAAATGCTTTATATGATATGCTCAAACAAAAGAATACATGTGAATATGAAATGTTATGAACTAGGTTAATGTATGACGTTAAGTGCCCCTCAATTGCAGCTTCAAATTAAGTGTAGCGACCCGTGTCTTTAAATTATAATTAATATAATTTAATTACAATTAGCAATAATATTCACTTGCAACTAATTATAAAGGGTTGTGTATCGAATTAACTGAACTAGTACTTGGTTGTCATAACAACAAACCGTAGGGACCATTATTCTAATAGTGAAGGATTAAAATGAACAATAGGTTTAATTTACCGATTAGGTGGGTTATCTAAATAAGAATTGGCTTAAAGGTTTTGTGTGTAATTTTAGAAATATTTGGGATCACTTAAGTAATTTTTAAATTCTTGGAGATTAGGATTTTGGTTTGGTCGTATAAGACAATGGGGTTGGGTGGTCTTATGACCAAATCACTAGGTGTACCATGGTTTCGTGGATCGGGCGATACCGGTCCGTACCGGCCGGTTCGGTTCCAACCTGCGATACAAGGGATTGTATCGTTGGGTTATGGACCGGCAGTCCAGCGACCAGTACCGTTGGTCCGACGACTAGTCCCACCAGTTCCCCGGTCCGGTGTCTGGTACCGCCGGTCCGGCAGCTTGGCGACCGGTCCCTGCCGGTCTGAAATTTTTTTTAATGTTCTTTTTTGCTTTCTGTATCGGATCCGGACTGGAACCGGATGGGATCAGTCCGGTCTCCGGTTTTTGTTTCTTAAACCTTGAGGGGTACCCATAGTTTAAAATTTCGCTGAAATTTCGGTTTCGGATGTGTTGGACGAAATCCGAAATGACATTTTTTCAGATTGAATTATTTCGCGAAATAAATGCACGAAATAGCCGAAATTTCAGCGAAAATTTTCTACTTTGCCCAAATTTATTTCGCCCAAAATGTTCACTTTATCAACGAAATTTTCGGCCGAAATAAAGTCTAAAATCTAGTTAAAATTAAAAAAAAAAGGGTAAATTACATTCACACCCCCTTGAGTTTGGCATAATGGCAACAAGTACCCCTTAAACTTTGGCC